>BGPR01002066.1:101680-119057 GCA_013235015.1 Araneus ventricosus
AAAAATTCCAAAATCTAATTAATTAGGGACTCATGAAAACGCGGGTTAATTGCTTTATCATTAGATCTTGAAGGAAAGGTTTCTTGATTGCAAGCCTTTCCTTCAAGCTTACTGCGAAATGCAGTCTGCGATCATTAAAACAGAAACATCTTTTGGAGTGCTCTTGACCCGGAAGGAAAATTGAATGAAGATGAAGAAATGTTGTTTTGATCTGTCAATACGCGATGTCGCTTTTCATTATCAGTGACACGAAAGCTTGCTTCTTCACGTGTCTGCTAAGGTGACGGTGCACTGACTTCGATCTTCTGATTTCAGGAGCTTGGCTAGCGATTGAGTGGGATGGGGAAATGAAAATGTTTCTTTTATTCATAAATGTTCGTAATAATAACAGTTATAAATTGACTAAATTTTAATGAAAATATTATTTAAAAATTGATTAAATTAATTAATCAAATATTAATAAAAATTCTTAATATTATATATAAAGGCGCAAATGCAGTTATTTATAATATAATACAGATACAAATAATAGATATACTAAACAAAAATTAAAATTAAATAAAAAGAAAGAGAAGTATAGATAAGAAACAGCAGATTTAAACATAAACGATGACAATACATCTTTAAGCGTACAAACGCAACAGCCTCAAGTGATTGCATCAACAGAAGTTTAAGACGATAATATTTAAAACACATAAAAATTAATTTAGAAAGTAAAAAATGTTCAAAAAGAAGAAATGAATGAGGAATCGAATGGCGAACTTTATCGAAGACCACTCACCATAAAGATTCCAAATTAGACAAGATTTTCTGTCAAGGGTAAGATTATGAATCAAAAGTATACCCTTTGAGGCCTGAATCCTGTCCAATATCAATATGAGAAACATTCTGAAAAATCAAAATGTAAAATCCCTAATGAATAATCAAAAGATACTAGAGATTATTCGTAATAATAATGCTGTAAAAAGGGGAGAAAATTGGAAGTAATGAGGCGGAATAATGCCATTCAGAAACATTTCTTTTTTACCTGCTAGTGTTACATAATATTCTACCGAAACCCCTTTCGCATACAATTGCGTATCTGTCTCGTGCATCGAATAACAGAATTTTTTTATGTTTATACCTGCAATTAAACCAAAGAAGCAATTAAATTAAATCACAAAGTATCATGGGTACTTGTTTGTTAAAGCGGCCACCGAGCTTACTTGGCTATCTTCGGATTTCGCCAAGCTCGCAAGTTCAGTGTTCTACAGTTCTGATAACTTCCGAACGGATTTGTTTAGGACTGCCGGTGCTGTTCGCCCGTTGACTTGTTGACGATGGAACGTTTTCAGGTGAGAGCTCATTTTGGAATTTTAAGAAAACGTAGATTCCTAGCATCCAATGAACAAGCGTAGCTACTAGTTTCCTGCTTTGATGAAAGCGAAGCCGTTGATGAATTTTAAGTTAAAAAAATTTGCCCGGTACTCACTTCAGATGCCGCAGGCATCGCATGCTCAAGAGGCCAATAAAAAGCTGAGTGCGCACCCAAAACATATTTACTCACATCGCCAAACCGTCTTCCATCTTGGCGATATATATCGGTTGCTTGGCGATTCAATCTCGGTGGCCGCTATAATGTGCCGTATCATGTCAAAATGTCTGTTCAGTTCGGCTTGTCAAAATTTGAACTTAAGGGAGAAATTAAACACGAATTCTATTATTCGAATTTCCCATTAATTTAGTCTTCATATCTTCCATACACCGTAATCCTTCAGATTTCAAAACAGTTTTATCGATAATTCTGTTAAAAAATAAAAGATAATCGGAATGTTTCCTTACAAATGCATCATCATCAGTGCGTTTGCAACCTGATGTCAAATGACAGTTTTATGTTGAGATTGAAAGTACAGATACAACTGTCAAAGATGGAATTATAATAACAGGAACGCATATTCAAATTCTATGTTGTGTTTACGAATTTGTACTTTTTTTTATGTTAATGCGAAAATACAAAATATTTTATGACAATCAGCTACAACTTTATTCTAGAAAACTATTTTATAAAGCTGACTTAATGAAAAAGTAATTATGAGTAAGTTTCAAAAATGGGTTTTATAACTGAATTAACTCTCTGTTAGTCGCAATATCTAATAGATACGTATGTTCCTGCCTCTTTTAACTGTTTTTAACGCATTACAATTTGAATTATCCTAACAGAATGCTCATTTACGTTCTCATTAGGACTAAAGCTGCGTTCCAACGGCCCGTCTTTCCACAGATTTCGTCCGCGGGTCGCTTTATTTCCTGTCGTCGGAACGGGAAGAATCGATGTGGCTCGTGGGCTTGTAAGTGCATCTGTGGTTTCCCGCGTTGTAGCGGTAAATAGGTCGCACATCAAAGAACCAGACGGCGCCATTACATCCGTTCACTCGAGAGCTGCTGAGATATTTGCAATACCGCGCTGTAAGAACGGCACGTCTGTTCGAATTTCACCGACCACAGTCCACAAGTGCAAACCGCGAGCGACTCGAAGTTTGACCAAGCCACACGCCGTTGGAACAAGGCTTAACAGTGGAGGCTCATGTTTTATAATCTCGGGGATGTTGTAACTTTTAAACAATTCTTCACTGTGCAGTGATGCAGATTTGTACCACTTAGTTTTTTGTTTGTCTTTCTTCATTAACTTTGAGTAATTTTATATTTAATCAATAAACTTAAAACATTTTTTCTCTTCTAATAGGTAAGTATTTTAACAAATTTATTTTAATAAAAAATTAAAACTCAAAATTTGTTTTCCATTTCCTGTAGTCCTTACTATATTCATAAAGATTCAAACAGCTGCGGTTGAACAATAAAATGGCAATATAAAATAATTTTCTTATCAATTAACAAGAAAAATGTTATACTACAACTTAATATGAAATAATAATAAGCAAACACTATTTATTAGTATCATTAAAAATTACTTAAAAATAAAACCCATTCTTCTTGTTTTCTTTCCAGAGAAAAGTTTAAAAACATTGACCTTGATGCTTGTATGACGATTTAAAAAACGTTTAACCCTTTGAAATCAAAATAGCTACATGTAACCTATCCTGATTCATATTGTGTGCGTCAGAAAATATTTTATTATTTTTTAATGTTAAAAAGTAGATTTCAAGTTCTGATGTAGTATAACTTTCCAAGATGAAAAAAAAAAGAGTAATTTATTGTTTTACATCTATCTAAAGATGCACTGTGATATTTTAAAACAGGAATACACTTATCAATATTCTTTCAAAAATTCTGTTCATTGAAGCAAACCGTGTTTTATTTGAAATCGATGTTTCTTAAACTAGTGAATCGTGATCCTAAATAAGATGGTACAAATTATTGGGGGTCGCGAAAATTTTGAAAACATTTGTATGACGGAAAATTTCTCATCAGCATTTATAACTAAAAATTATCGAAAAAATCCTTTGGATTGCAAGAAATTTCATTCAACTTTAATTAATATAAAACACTTTTTCAATTAAATTTCGAATTATATTTAATTATTCTTCATTTCCTTACTGATTTTCAAAGTTTTGGCTCGCGAAAATAAATTTCCGCGGTGGAAAAATGTTTGAAACTCCGTTTTCATCTTATCTGGTGCTGTGGATCGCACAGTTCCCCTTCAGCTTAAGAACGTGATAGGAGAAGGAAGGGGAAGTGCTCGCAAGCGGAATTCGGAAGACAGTTCTAGTTATTTTAACGGTGATCTCTCACTTGTACGCGCTCTCTTTCATGCACGTTTTTCGCTTATGAGCGTTTTTTCCGCGGTCCCGGCCAGGGATATAGGAAAACAATGATAACTCTTATTCATTTATGCGCTGCACTAAAAAAAGCATCTCTCCCTTATGCGCGTCGCAAAAATTTTCTTAGTTCAAAAAGTTTTTTCCCAGCAGAAGAAAACCCCCTTTTGCTCTAGGAATGCATTCCCTCGCGCTTCCTCTATTGTTAAGATTCCATGAACACATTCCTCTAACTTATGCACAGGGGTGTACTTGGGGGTTCTTGTGATTGACGTCAGTAAAAGTTGCATTTATACAGCAGTCAATTAGAGAGGTTAGTACTGTATGTACCACATGGAATTGATCGCTAACGAAAGAACCATCTTTGGAGTTTTGGTTAGATGGTTGCGTTTTAAAATGGCCAAAAAAACTCCCGAAATTATAGCTTTCGTTTAAAATGGATGTTATTAAAAATTCGAAGAAAATCCTTGCACCTCTAAAAAAGCTTTAGCGGAGCATTTTAATGTCCCAGAATCGACATTGAGAGAGATTTTAAAAAATCGGGAGCATTTCCATTTTCTTTGTGTTCTTAAAGAATAATTAACGGAAGTTATACACTTATTTGCATTTTCAAACTAATATTATTTACATTTTTCATTAGTATATACACAGTATTAGTTAACAATATATGTACACTGTATACATATTTCACTTTTAAGCTCTCTTTTGTGGTTTTTCACTTATGCGCGTCTCTCACTTAAGCGCTTTTTTTCGCTGTCCCCTGCGCCCGCGCATAAGTGAAAGATCACTGTAGTTACTTTTTCCTCTGCTCGTAATCTTCGGGTAGTGAATAATTAAGACAGGGAGCTTCGTTTTCTGCCTCAGTTTTTGTTCGTGGTTTATTTGAAGATCGAAATAATTTAATGTAAAAATTGGGTAGATTGTTGATAGATTTAAGCATTAAATGAGAAATAATAGAAATTGATTGAATTTACACAATGGAAAAAAATTAGGGATGCTGCAGTTCTGAAGTCCCTATGCACGAGCCGAACCTGAGGACTAATTATGATAGTCACAAAGGAAAAACTATCAAAATCGGATAAAAACTATCATAGAATAGGTTTAAATCCGTGAGATACATTGTGACCATCTAAGGATGAAAATGAATAATTGCGACTAACTGAGGGTTAATGAGAAAAAAGATATAAATATTTCTAGAAATGTTTTCATTTTGACCTGAAGTCCAAACTGTAAAGTAATTTACTTGTTTTTGTATTAAACTGCTAGATATTTTCATTCAGGAAGTATCTCTACGTTATTCATTTTCTTCCATTCACAACGCCAATCATTCATTACTCGGTTGAAATCAATCTCCCGCCACGTGCAGCCTTATAATTGGCACATCAGTATGCGAACCAACCAAGAGCTGCAAAGACAACAAGTTTCTTTGAAATCGGATGCTGGCTGAAATTGAAATTCCTTGAAATTCCACAATCACGCCTCAGAAAACAGGATGTAGGGCTCATCATTCTCGAGCTTTTTGAAAATGGCCGCATCTGTTAAGAAATTTCAACAAATTTTAATAAAGAATAGAAAAAAGCGAAACTTTACAAATTCATCTTATGTAAGAATTGTATTTAAATGTGTAGATTTGTTTTTTACTTAATCTTCCGTTTGGTGCAGCCGATCTAAATGCACACTTCCCGTGTTGTCTTGTAATTATTTCAAATTTGTGGCAGACTGAGTTTTAAGGCAATATACAGGGTATCCTTAAATTATTCCATAAAAAAATATGGAGACAAAATATACCAATTGATATGTTACTACGAAGAATTTTATTATTCAGGGTGGCGACAGAACCTGGAAATCAGGGAAAAGTCAGGGAATTTTATCGATCTGGAAAAATCGGGGAAATTCGTAAAAATACCTAAAAATCAGGTAAAATTAATAGTTATTTGTTACTTGAGTTATTATCTATAAATTAGTATCTTATGTCTAGCATTATTTGTAATAATAAATGGATTTTTTTAAAAAAAAACTTATATTCATTTATAAAAGCGTAAGTTTTTGATTAGATCAATTGATTTGTGATAGAATAAAGATTTGAAGTAAAATTTTGACAGTTTCTCTTGTTTAAATATTTGCTAAAATATGTATTATTTAGGTACGTATAATTATACTATTTTTTATATTTATGCTGCAACATGTTATTCTGGTACTCATGAAAAGAGAACTAATTAGTTCTTGAACTGTTTTAAAGTTTTGAGCAAAGATCATAACCTTTACTGTTAATATAATTTAACTTGTAATGTTTCTTAGAATTCTTATGCAGTTTTAGAAACGAAGTATTTTGTTAAAATTTCCAGTATTTTTTACATATAAGAAAGGTAATATACTGTTTTAATAGATTTTTTTAGGATGCTCATTCCATTTTTTAAAAATTAAATTTCGTAAAAATATATAATTTTTTCATATTTAATAACTTGTAAAGGTGTTTTTAATAATGTATATTGTGCACATACAGTGATTCTGAGTAGGGAGAAAGCCAGAAAACTAATGTAATTAGTAGTCGTAAATCAGGGAAATGTTGTAAGTTTAGTCAGGGGAATTTTTTTCACAGTTTCTGTAGCCACCCTGTTATTGTACACATGGAAACAGCGGAAATTAAAAAAAAAAATGAGGAAATTGCGTCGCCTAATAAAAAATAAATGCTGCCATATTGTTCGAGCAACTAATGATGCTATGTGTTATTAAAGTGACCATATGCCCCGTTTTGAACGGGACAGTCCCATTATTGGGTAGCCTGTCCCGTTGTCCCCGAGTACAGCTTCGGGACGCCGAAATGTCCCGTTTTCAGAAACAGAAACCCAAGGTAACAATTTAGACCAGCGGGAATGTTCTCCCCTAAACTTTCTCGTATACTTCGCACAAAAGGTGCTGTTTCTCCTTCCCCCAAAAGGTGCCGTTTCTCCTTCCCCCGCGTGGCTAAAAAAATTCGAACCTACTGTTATCCAGAATCCAATGACTATCAGAAGGTTTTTCATTATAGTGATTGAAAAATATCTAGGTAAAGAATCGCACACTGCTAGGTTTCACTCTTGCCGTCTCAACGACAAACTGACGTAAATCGCTCCTTTTGCGAGCTCAGAAGATTGCTTCCGTACACATGCGCGTGGAGATAGCGGATTGGTTTCAATAGTAAATTATACAGACCGACAGACAGTCAACCCTTTGACGGATTTGGCCCACAATTTTAACGGACCTACATTCATGACGATAAAACTGTGTACCAATTTTTATCCATCTAGCTATCTAAGTTTTGGAGTTATAGAATTCACATGACTTCGGACATACAGACAGACTTCCCGTAGACGGATTTTGTCCAAAATTTCACAGAAACCTACAAATTATGTTTAAAGACCACATACCAAATTTCATCCCCGTAGCTCTGATAGTTTTCGAGTTATCGTGTTCACAGACACACACACAGCCAGACATAATTCCAAAATTGTGTTTTTTGGACTCGGGGAGGTCTAAAACGTGGAGATTCGTCAAAATCTCGAGTTCGAATTTTTTGACGATTACAATACTCTCTCTTTGTATACTTCGTATACGAGAAAGTAAAAAAAGGCGTGAAAAAAAATCCGACTTTAGTGCCTAGTAGAGTTGCGATGACGGAGCATGCACTATACGTCTTGCACATATAAAAATCGGTCAGTCAGCTCGTATTTCTGACTTTTTTACACGGCACAAAAAGGGACAGAAAGAGGTGCTGGTAATGTTTTAACCGAAAATCGTTGGGCGGAATTGTTCAAACACTGTTACACCCATAATTTGAATCATATGAACTTTGGCATAATTATTGAATATATTCTATGTCTACCCGGCACTAATGCACCTGTAAGGAGGATCTTGTCGTTTCTGAATAAGTTGTGGACGAGTGAAAAAAATACAGTTGAAATTCGCAATTTTTAAAGCAATGATATACTAAAGCAAAAATTTGTTCTTCATAAAAATACAAGATCACATAAATATTTATTTTCACATACTCATTCCTGTTCTTTTTATTGATAAATATAAACTGTAGAAATATGGACGGAATTATCCTTTATAAGTAATAGTATGTGTATCCTTTTCTTGAATACACGTACTATTACCTAAAAATTAATAGATGTCCCTTTTTGAGGGGAAAAAATGGTCACTTTATGTATTATTCATGTCTTAAAAAAATCCTTAAATTACTAAATAAAACTAAGGCTTTTAACTTTTCTAAGGATAAGTCCTTTTCAATCGTTTGTTCTTCGGTTTTCATTAACATTTCTGTATCCAATGATTTTATTCAAGGTGTCCATAAATTAATTACTGGATAAAACGTTTTGGGGTTTTATTCACTAATTTAGAGATTTTCATATAAAATGATCTAGAGCATGAGAGCTTTCGGTATACTTTAAGATAACACTGTTAGTTGCTCAGACAATATCGCAACTTAGTTTTTTTCAGTAAGCGATGTAATTTTCTCTTTAAGAAAAAAAATTTGTTTCCGCTGTTACCATTCACTGCACTGACAGTCTTTGAACTAATGTTTCAGTCGATATACAGTGGCTCCCAAAATTGAGTATACACCACTCATGTTCTTCATTAAACTCTAAAGAAGCAACTTAAAATATTCATTTAATATTAATACTTACAGGAATGTTAAAATGTACTAAGCAAGAAAACAAAAATGAGGAAATGATAATAATTTAATGGCTAAATTTTTATGTTGAAGTTCCAAATTTGAGAGTAACAAAATTGAATACACATTTCATGAAAATTTCAATTTAGCTACCAGTGCTTTTCTTTAAAAGAACCAGTGTAATAAATTTGATGCTGCAGTGCACCAGGGATTGATATCCATAAGAGAAATAAGTTTCTATATGTTTTTTAATTCTCAAAATTAGCTCTAGAAAAGAAACACGTGTTGATAATCCGATACTTGTAATTCCAGTGTCTGAATAAAGCAAATCTCGACGTGTAATTGCAAACAATGATTGGAGTAGTTATGGATACGTACAAAAAATCATCCAAAAGTATAAAAAGTCTGAACTAATAACAAATAAGCCTGGTCGAGTAAGAAAAGGAATTCTGAGTTCGACAACTAAGAGAAACATTTTTAGACAAATACGAAAAAATTCTAAATTGATTGCTGTAGAAATTGTAACATAGACGACTACAGAAATAGAAAGGAGTGTTTCAGAAGAAACATTTGTGTTCAGGAAAGGTAATCATAATGGAATTGTAGCTATAACAAAACTTTTCATTTCCAAAGTCAATAGAGATAAAAGAATTGCTTTTGCTAAAAAGCATATTTCAGAACCTGAAGATTTTTGGAATAAAGTCATATTTAGAGACACAAACGTAAATTTAATATTTTTGAGAGTAATGGTCGAATCTATGATTGGTTGAACCCTGATTCTGAACTACTTGCCCCTAACACAATTTCTACAGCCAATCATGAGGGAAATTCAGTCCTTGTATGGGGTTCTATGTCTGCAAAAGTAGTGGGGGATTTCGGTTTTTATCGATTGTATTATGGAAAAAATGAAATATTTGGATATACTCAGTGGCGGCTCGTGCTAAATCACCGGCGGGGGGGGGGGGGAGTGCTGCAATGTAAAGTTCTACACTACCTATTAATGATTTCTGCATATCTTAAATTAGGACCTTTTTAACTAATTTTCAATAGTTTAATACTTAATTAATACACATTTATCATTAAATTTTTTGACTTCAAATTATTTTTAGTAAATAAATTTTAATTTAGAAATTACTAATTTTTAACTAACAATAAATAAGAATTTTTAAATTGATTTTTCAAAGTTATTTTTTCTACGTCTGTTACTCTCATTTATGAGGATTAGAGAATAGACTGAACATTAAAAAATCATTGCAAGCTCTAAGTTAAAATAAATACATATAAAAAAGGTCTTATTATAGAAAGGTCTTATTTATAGATATAAGCAAAACTACTTAAAATAAATTCGGCTCTTCTGGTTTTATTTCGAGCGAAATGATCAATAACGTTTTCCACAATATTGGTATGACCATCAAATGACATGAAGACACTTAAGGACAGGCAAAAACAGAATTTTTTTTATGGATATCGTCCAAAATTTGCTAGATTCACAAATTTGGTGTTGAGATCTCATCCCGCGTTTCATTCCTCTAGCTGTTTTCTGATTTATAATGTTCATACACATACGGATAGACAGACGTAATTTCCAAATATTTTTTTCAGTGTAGGTGGGAGGAAGAGGGAGACCCCGAAACCTCTGAAACGTGTCGATTTCTCAAAATCTAGAGGTCGAACATTTTAGAAGTTACAATGTTTTCTTTTTGTATATTACGAATTCGAGAAAGAAAGAAAAAATGAATAATTTATGGTATTATACTTACCTATAAGTGACCTGTGGTGCTTTTCAATGTGAATACTCATACTGAAGCTCTTTGAGAAATTATATTCATTCAAACTTCCCACATTTCATTCTGAGCTGTTAACACAGGCTCTAGAGCCGTTGTATTTGATATTCTTTAAAAATGTATTTATCTTTAAGCTACTCCCTAAGGCAGAGCTTTTTTACGACCATGAATATATTGCACAGAATAATACTGTGGTTGCTCAAATTTTGTAATCCACTCCTTTTTAGACTTATCCACATTTAGAAGTAAAATCTGTTGAAAAAATTATATTGAATGCAAAAAGAAAAAAAATGATTCAAATTTATCAACGATAATTTTTAAATTAATTTTTTAAATTTATTATTATTATTTCTTCATTTTCCTTTATTATTCATTTTCAAAGAAATTTATTTTCAAATTTCATCCCGTGACACATATTTCCGCTGTAAAAATACTCCCTTAAATCTATTCCCTGTCTCGCGGGATAGAGGAATCGTTATTCCCTATCTCACGGTGCTGCCATGTGGACAGTTCTCTGCTTACTTAAACGCATATTGAGAAAAAAAGAAGTTTTGAACTCACATAACAAATGCGCATGCTCGAGTGGAAGCAATCGGTATAAAGGGATTTTATAGTTCCCGAAGGGGGAAAAGCTTTCTGAGAAGACAGCGGATAGGGAAAATTTCTGTGAAATAACCTTGATTTTTCTCCAGCTTTTCGGCTCAGCTGAAAGCGACAAAAGTTTATTTTATTGATGGATTTGCATATTGCATGCAAAACTAAATAAATAAGTTATTAAATTTATGCACTGAAAAAAGATGGGGGTGCTGCAGTTCCGCAGCCCCTATACACGAGCCGCCTCTGGATATGCTGAATAGAAATTACATCAAAGTGCACAGAAACTGAGTTTAGGATCAAATTCTATTTTTCAATAAGACAATGGTCTCAAGCATACGGCTGAAATTGTGAAGTTTGACCGTCATTATACAAGTATAAAATGCGATTGCATACTCCACCTCAGTTCCCAGACCTCAATGTTATTGAAAATTTGCCATCTAAATAGAAAATATCTGCTCAGAAACACAACATTAGGACTAAAGAACACTTAAAAACTGAGCTACAAGCAGAATGGGCAAAAATAACCCCTCAGGCGACACTAACTCTTGTTAACTCAATCCCATGCCATTTAGAAGCTGTTTTGAACGCAAAAGGATATGCAATAAAGTATTAGATCGTGTAATTTTTCTTTTTATTAAAGAGTTAGACTAATTGTATACTCAATTTTCTGACAGAGAAATTTTTAACTTTGACATAAAGTGTATGTTAATAAAAATATTATCCATCCTTTGTTCGTGTTTATACGTTTTATATGTTTCTTAATGTGTAATATAAATATAAAACAAAAAGAAAAAAAGAAAATGTATAAATAAGAAACAGACTTCTTCTGTTTCTTATTTATAATACTTTTTCTTTTTGTTTTATATTTATATTGTTTGCTTCTGTATTATATTAGAAATAACTGCATATGCGCCATTCTATATAATACAGAAGAGTTTTAATTAATTCTAATTAATTTTTGACTAATTAATTCTAATTAATTTATAGTTAATTTCTTTGTTAAATTTTGTTAATTATAACATATGTTTCTTAATGTGTCTTTTATTATTCTTACAGCTCTTAAGCTTAAACGTGAATTTATTATAACATTTTAACACCTTTAATGAAGAGAGAGAGAGTAGTGTATACTCAATTTTGGGAGCCACTGTAAATAGTTTCCATGTGCTATTTAAAACAATAGTTTTATGGAATTTTTTAAACCTATGTTTATTTTATGGACGCCCTGTGTATTAAATTGCGCGTGAAAAAAGAATTACTTTATTGGCTTTCGTTTGTGTTCAACAAACGCATTTGTCGTTAACTATAATTAATTTTTCTTATGTAATTATCAAATAGCTTTTCATCAGCTTCCGAAATAGCTTTGGGATAAAAACCATTTTTACACCAACCTTAAATATAGGAAATTATCTTATGAAAACGTTTCCTTGTTTGTTTCAAAATGAAATAAGTAAATTGTTTAATTAATTACTTATATTTTAAAAATGGCTAAAATGGAAGATGCAAAAAATATAACTGCACAGTATAGGGATATCACTTTTTTGAGATAATATGACGAAATTTCTAACAACGAAACTATCGAAAAAAAAACTTGACAAAAGAGTGCGAAAATTGGTCCCTTTAATTTTGAGACACAGTGATCCGATACTAATTTACATACCAATTATTATAGCATTTCGTGCATCCCACTTTCAAACGACCTCTTTTATTTCAATACTAGGAGTGCGCGCACGGCGTTGCCCGTGGAATCAGGACTTCAAAAAAGTGGGTGAAAAAAAGTGCCCACAATGGCACGAAAAAGTTTTGAAAACAAAATCAAAACAAAAAATACACATTATTGATATTCCCGCGTATTTTTCTTTGCGAATGACGTCACCTGCCGCGAAGAAGGTCACGTTGCAACAATGCATTGTGGGATGGTCCGGAGAAGCTCTCGCTGTTAAATCTCGCTACGAAAAAACTGTTTGAACCGATCAGGGAAAAATTAATTTTTAAAAAACGAAAAAAGATATTTTAATAGTTCTTGTTTTAAATCAGACATAAACGTTCCATTTGTAGGCTGAAAAAAAATGAAAATTTTAGAGATGTTAGAACGTCAGATGCGATAATTTAAAGAAATCTTTATTAAAAATTACCATAAAAGTGACTATTTTTCAAATTTTTTTCAAAATTCAGCAAATTACGTTAGAAATTCAAAACTAACTTCATTAGAACAGAAATCGCGTGCTCTTTCCGATGGTCTATCTATTTTTGTCGTACAATTATTCGAAATTAGTGCGAAAAATCAACCAAAACAACACTAAACATTAAATAAAAAAAATTCTAGATTAAAATTTAAAATTTCGGCTTCGAGGTGCATTCAGCCACCATTACGACTACCTGTGTGCCAAATTTCATGGCTGTAAGTGCGATAGTTTCGTCTGGACATCGCAGACAAACACACGCACACAAACATTGCCTTTTATAAGTATAGATTTTAGAAGTCAAGAGAATTATGGATGCAACAGTGTTGCTTAAACTTGTGTAGTCTCATGTCAAAATATCCTACACTCATCCACTGAAGGTCGAATTCCACATTCAAAATACCCCATTTCAAGCAAAAATGTTTGGAATGCTGAAAACTGATGGGATTTGTTTAATATTCACAGGCTATGCAGCTAGTATTAATTTATTGCTTTTCCAAAAAATATAGAATGGGGTGGAGGGGAATAAAATACGCTGCATCAAAACCGAGCGTTTTTCATCTGCTTCAGATAATACTAGCTGTTTGCATTTTCTTGCTCATTGTGAATGAGTAATGATAAACAGAGGAAAGACCACGCAAAACTTGTTTTCTAATCGATAGGAATATTTAAATATTTTCCTTAGAAAAACACGCATTTCGAAGCTTTAGGCAACCTTGATAGTAACCTTGAAAATACGATTTGGCAATCCCTGCTTGCTTTGCTAACATGTTATACAAACGGATCAATTTCGTGGTTAAACTTTTGAGATAAGTGGAATCTTATAGTAAGATTTAAAAGTTCTTTCCTGTTACTGATAACGTCAACGTGCGATTGGAAAATAAATTTTGATTTGATCGTTTTGCACTCTACAAAATAAATACTGCAATATAAACTGCAATAATAAATAAATACTGCAATATACTGACCATGTAAACGAAACGAATTCTTGTGAAGTGCATTTGCGCGTCACTGGAAAATTACGAGATTGCGGAGTTATAGGTAATTTAACGCAGGGTATAGATGATTATTTCCATCTGCCGTTTATATTACTTATCTATCTATCTATCTATCTATCTATCAAATAACCAAATCGTACTATAAATTAGAAATAAAGATTTAAAAATCTTACATTTTATAGACTGAAAACGTATGTTTAGTAAATAACATATTTTAACATATCGCTCACTTGGAAAAAGAAAACTGAAGTTTGACACTTTAAAGTTTGATTTTTTAGGCCTGTTTCCCGTAAGATAACATGTCCTACTGTCTATCCGCCACGAATAACATGTCATACTGTCTATCCGCCACGAGAACTGTCGCCGCCAAATTGTCTAGTTTACGGCGGTTGCTATAGGAACAGGTTATCGTGGGAAGAATCCATTTCTAGTAGGTAGAAGTTCTTTCAAATACGTTTCGCCGCAAACTGGCGCCAAGAATTTAAAAAAAAACCCGACTTCCGTTGGATTCCTCCTATTCGAAATGGATCTTCCCCAGCATAATCAATTGCTATAACGACCGCCGTAAACTAGACAAATTTGGCGGCGGCAGTTCTCGTGGTGGACAGACACTAGGCTGAACTATAAGATTACCCCGATTACTTTCTCCAGGGGTAAATATTGAAACTGAAATTGTGACATTTTTGTCTTAATAGATATCGTAATTTGAAATCTTCCGAACCCTCCCCCCCAGAAAATGTCGTGTTGTGGACATTTTTTTTACCTTCTTGTATATGAAGTTAACGAAGAGAAATCGTCAAAAAATTTCACCTCGAGATTTTGATGAATCTCCGCATTTTAGACCTTCCTGAGTCTGAAAATGTTCTTGGAATTATGTCTGTCGGTAACCGGTCTGAAACTAGAGTCATGAAAAATGTATGCGGACTTTACATCAAAATTGTTGCAGATTTCTATCAAATTTTGGATTAATTTTATTCTAGATTTCTATTAATTTTGGATTCGTCAACAGAAAGTCTGTCTATTCGTTCGTCCATGTCCATGTGAAAACGATAACGAAACCAGCGGGGGTGGTCTCCCCTCAACTTTCTCTTATACTGCCTAACATGTGTAGAGAAAAAAATAAACTAAAAGGCATTAAAATGAATAAGCATCTCTAACGCAGTGGAGAAAAAAAATAATCAAAACGTCCACCGAAGGTCTTCAGCGAAGTAACGTGGGTACAATTTGGCAGTGAATGTTGAAGACAGCGAAAGTAGAGGATTGAAGACATCGAAAATGCAAATTGAACGCCTTTTTTTAAACCGATTGACACAAAAATTGGACAAAAATCTACAATTAAGGTTTTGCCACATGCAAAATTTTATTTATCTAAGTAATTTTGTTAAGTAGTTATTGCGATCAAAAGTATGCGATTATATAGACCGACGGACAGTCAACCCTTTGACGGATTTGGCCCAAATTTTTATACGGACCTACATTCCTGATGATAAAACTGTGTACCAAATTTTATCTAATTATTCAAATTTTTGAGTTATAGTGTTCACTTGAACGCGGACAGACAGACAGACTTCTCTTAGACGGATTTTGTCCAAAATTTGATAGAAACCTACAAATTATGTGTCAAGATAATTTCATCCCCTAAATTTCATCTTTAACAGTTTTTGAGTTATTGTGTTCAAAGACACACAGACAGACATAATTCCAAAATTGTGTTTTTCGGACTCGGGGAGGTCTAAAACGTGGAGATTCGTCAAAATCTGGAATTTGAATTTTTTTGACGATTACAATACTCTGAGTAAAAATGCAAATATCTAGATGAATGAAATTTAGCATGTGGTTTTGTCATTATAATTCTAGATCTGTAGCAAATTTTGGTCCAAATCTATCAAACAGCAGATTGTCCGCCGGTCTGTATATCTGCATGTATGTGAACTCGTTAAACAAAACACAAATTAAACTTGGTATATAATATTGTCATCAAAATATTGATCTGCATCAAATTTTGAACCTAATCAGAAGACAGGAAGACACTAAAATTCATACTCGGTTTTCTTCACTTTACAGTGAGGTACAAAAAGCGTCATATAGTGTTAATATACCAGAAAATTTAGGGGAGAAACTTCCGCTGCTTTTCCGAGTGAGCTTAGTATTTTAACCTTTTGCGGACAGGTAACTTTTTAGAACACTCAGATCAGGTTGGCACACTTAATATGCCATCCCATTTTTATCTACTCTGTGCTTATTTAATTATATAAAACTTCATTTTTCTAGTGTAATAAAATTAGGGGGTAAGATTAGGAATTTGAATGGATGGATAATATAGACATTTGTGTCCGAATTTTAGCCGCTATCCTCTTCGTTAACTAATTTTTCCTACACCTTAATCTCGAGATCGGTGAACAGTAGCGCACATTATACGCCGTTTCTGTTCGTTAAAGGGTTAATGAAGAGAAACTGCTAATATGTTGTTGTCAAATCTTTTGAATTGAAAATATTGAGATATGGATTACACGACAACAAGAGACAAAGATAAAATTTCAGCGTAAATTCTCATCCATATACTGTGTTGGCAGTTAAATAGATTTACATGTGACTCGGAAGTATTTATTTAAAAGCTGAGTTTACATAAGGAACTTGATAAATATTTTTTTTAAATTTTATTGACTGTAATTCTTCTGAGTTTCTTTGTTCGGAAACCAAAATAGACGGGAAGAAAAATGTGAAAATTTCAAGAGTTTTTTTCCAATTCCTATACGTAATCTCAAATTGTGATGTTGCCAGAGATATGCAAAAATAATTCTGAATTAAAATCTTGACCGCCGAAGTAAATTTCAGGTATATCCCAGAACCCAATTTGATGCAATCAGTATGGAGTTTCTACTAGATGACTCGTAGTCGGCGTTCTGGACAAGATTGGCAACTACGAGTTATCTCGTAGTTGTCTTGTTCTGCTAATTAATAAATAATTATACCATACAATAATCTAAATGAATTTCTTTTCTTAAATTAATCTCAATCCAAAAGTTATTTCATTATATCACTACTAGAAAAAAAAAATGGCCTTTTAATGGTTTAAATAAATATTTAATACGCAAAAATGTTAATTTATTTTTTAAATCCAAGGAGATATTTTAGTGGTTTGCTTATTTTTAAGATTTAGACGGGTTTTGAAAAGCATGTTTAACAATCAATCATTAAACATAGAATCATTGACAAGTGAAACTATATTACTTGAAAATATTGCATTATCTTCCCTCATTCAAAGAAAAGCAATTCCTAAGAAGCAACCGTTGAAATGAAAAGCTATTACCCGTATAAAATCGTCTTAATTTTCAAATTAGTTTGATCAACTGAGGCTCAAGTAATACACGTTAAGTGCGTTGCGCCAACTAAATTTTGTGATACATAG
>BGPR01002066.1:128598-147761 GCA_013235015.1 Araneus ventricosus
TCAACTTCCATATTGTTCTGATGAGCCTTCTAAATTGATGTGAAGGTCCGTCATATTTCGTTAGAGTATTCGAAAATCTTTTGAATCTTAGATTTCGCTGGAAGAATCACGTAAACGCCAACTTGTCAGTTTGACTTCTTCGAAATCGGGTTTCCAGTGTTATCTTCGAAAACAATCGTCTCCAAGACACGTCCTAATCACTGTCATGACTCCTTATCGTTCGTCCCAAGCAGTCTTTTGAGCGCGATATCTCCCTCTCTTGTTGTCCGGGCACTCCAAGAATTGTGTTTGCAGCGATTGTGAAGACGCTTGTCCGATCAGAGGTCATCTGTCGAAGTTTTCAAACCATTATCATCGTCGAGGCGGTTCCTTTTCGCGATTGGGTGAACGAGCTCTTGGGAATGAATTTCGAATCGAGGATGATTCATCTTCATGCACTGCGCGTTGTCTATTGAAAGAGATGGATTTATTGGTTTTATAATGAGAAATGGAACGATCTGGGGGAGGGGACTTATTTGCATATTTTTGAATGACTCTCAAATCATTGAAATAAAAGATGGTTGATGTTGCATAAACAAGTCTCTCTTAGAACAATTGTTTAGGGCAGGTTTTCCCAACCTTTATTCCCTCGCGTAACCCTTGATTAGTCTTTATATTTTCGAGTAGCCCCCCTTTCATGTTATCCCCCCCCCCCACACCAAACATCCATCCTTATTCGGTTTCTTTTTAAATGTCCACCTAAAGTTAGGTTAGGTAAAACTGACGATTCACATAAAAGCTTATTTTTAAATTAAAAATGAGGGTCTCAATAATTGTCTTGTTTATCCCATTTCAAAATAAATGTTTTAATTTTGTATTACTTTTTTTCTTTCTCAAAGTGCAAGCAATTTTGTTGGCAAGTCAACGGAAGAAAGTTTGAGGAAAGAACCACGTGATACAGTCATAGAACATACTGTGCACCAACGGATTCCACTATTGGTCGATTTTATACTGGAAAGGGGTGCCAGGCAATGAGTCATATGAGTTCATTTCCGGACTTCTTTGTTAGATCACGTTCAGTAAAATGTAAATATCACCCTTCCATTCTTCACCCTTCCCCTATTTTGATGAAAATAACTCCGCCCGGTGCATGAGCAAAAGCGCGGAGGATTTCCGAATCCGTTGCTAAACAATATTTTATCAGTTTCTATTCTGATAAATGGCAGGCACAATTTAAAAGTTCACATTTTTCTTTTATTATGTCGTGTGTGTTATGTGAAGAATTCAATCCATTATTAATTCAATAAGTTCAAGTTTTTTTCATTTGCTTCTGATTTCATGCAACTTATTTGAATGTAATGGGAATTACATAGCGAACTAATTATCTTTATGGCCATGAGACTTATTGAAAAAAATTAATAATATATTTGAAAAATAAAGGCGATTTCCAGAGCTTATTATTAATATTTATTATCAAATAAATTATCAAAATATATTAACTTGAATTTTTAAACTCTAAAATGAAATCATCTTCAAGTAGAGAAGGGATTTTATGTTCTGTATATTTCTTCTGAAGACGTTGGTAACACTGAAGCCAGGCATTGTAAATCTGAAAGCATTCAAAAGGAAAAGAGTGATTGGATTTGTATGGAGATAAATAAGACCCCAATTCAAAAATCCAGATTAGTGTGAATTAAAATTCAGATATAAATGCAAATAATTCAGAATATTAATGTGATACACAGGCATACACGCATACAAATTTTCACACAATTTCATATGTAAAACAATGAGTATGCATATTTTTTAAATTTATTAAAAATTAATTTATGAATTAATTTTTTTCCTTACTTACTTTTAGATTCTCAACGTATAAAAAATCATTCACTAATTTAACATTAAGTGGGCTTAAATCTTGGGAATAGTTCCGGTTATAATATCCTTTGCTAACAATTGAAAGATCAGCACGATCAACAAGACATTTTGACATACACAATGGAATTTCTTTTAACCCTTCAACTATTAGATTAGATTCTGAAGCATGCATTAAATATGCTAAACAATTAGATTAGTATCTGATAAATTCGCATTGTGGAAGATGATGAACTGCTAGCAGCAAGAGAATGAATGTTTCATGGAATGCAAAGAACTGAATAAGCTGTCCATCTCTTGAATAAATTTATCAATAATCGCTGAAAGGATTTTCAGGGCCGTAAACTTCTCATACATTTTTTTTAACCCTTTCGCGTTCATTGGTTTCACAGTGAAACCACACATTGATCATTTTTTCCTGCGCGTGAGCTAAACGTGAGTAATTTTTCTCTCATAACTTAAGAGCTAGATATATTTCCCAACTTATATAAAAATTCCAGTTCAATACCGTTAGTATTCACAAAGATATCGGAGCTACAAGACATAAATTGCTTTTGATCTCTAAGGGAAATAAAATGATGAGGGTTCTTGCAGAAATTGATATTTTTTAAAATTGAATCTTCGAAAGTAAATTTAAAATTTATGAAGGTTGAATATCCTGAATACTCATGTATACTTATAAATTAAATACATAATTTAAATTGCATTTCGACGATAATTTATTCTGAAAAAGAATAGCCCTTTACCGTTCATTGGTTTCACTGAAACCACAAATTTCTTGAAAATAAAAAATGCTAATTTTTTCCTTTACTTATTTATGATCAGCTACATGTCCAATACTCATTTTTGAAATAAATTTAGTAATTTTCAAAACGAAACAAGTAGTGAACTTGACAGGGTTAAAAGCAAATAAGTACTATTTAGCAGTTTGCACAGTTTCTGTATTTTGTCATAGTCACAAATAATTAATCTTGTAGAGGTACAAGACTCAAGTTTATGTGGAGTGCCGCTGAAGAATCCATTCAATTTTAGAAACCATTTTTATTAGGCTACGTTCCACAGCACAGAACATCAAAGAAAAACAACGAAAACAGACAACAACACAAGACAAGTATACAGATTAGAATGAGAGAGAGGCATCATGGGAAAAAGGATGGCTCCAGTAGCGCCACCTACCATAGAAAGGAGAAGGCAATGAATTGTAACCGCTACAATCTTTGAATACTATATTTGTTTTTAACCTTCCAGTATTTGCGCATATGTAGGAGATACTTAAGCCGTGCATCGTATTACATGTTTGTCATTCTCTTATAAATTTAAATGCAATTTTTATTTATATAATCTGTGTTTAATGCGGAGCTAATAAATACCAATTACATAAGTAAACAGTTTATTTGATTTTTGTAAAACAACACGATATAAATATGTAATACGATGCACGCTTTAAGTATCTCCTACATACGCGCGACTGCTGGGAGGTTAATTAAAATTTTAAAAAGGTAAAGGGTCCGTATTCCACAACTTTGAAAATTCTAGATTTCGAATGTAAAAAATTTGGAATTCTTTTATATTCTATTCCGATTATATGATTTATAAACAATCACATTAGCTAGGGTGATGCGGTAGAAGAATGCTTAAAACAATGTATTTGACATTCCTTTAGAAATTAAGTCCGAAACAACTTTTGCAAACAAGAGATATCAAGGAAAACTAACGAAGTGTTATTACATGTGTTAACACATCTTCTTTGTCAGAAGCTCGGTTGAATTCCTCAAGAACTCTCGTGAAGTGCACCAGAATTGGACCTAAAATACCACTTATAAAACCATTAAATAAAGCAATGTACAAACCATGAAGAAGGTTTTTTTACAATGTCCGGAGGGGAGAGGAATTCAGGCAGTGTTTATTAATGCCACTACAAAGACCGGAAATTGTCGATCATCTAATTACTTTCGTTTAACGCCGAGTTGCCTGGTAGGTATTGCCTGCTGCAGCAAAAGATTACCCCTTTCTCTTCCTCCCCTTCGACTTTACTTTTTCCCCCATTTTCTTTTACTTTTTTTTATGTTTTTTGTATCCTTTCTTTTTCCTTGTTCAGTTGCACGCGTTGTCTACAGTGCGGTTCTGAAGAACTGCTGCATTGTCCTCCGCCGTTGATGAATCTTCAGATCCACTGATATCAAATATTCAGTTTCGGGCGATAGATAAAATGAGCGGTTGTCATGTGATATTTAAACATGCAGCTTTCCCTATTCCACGGATTTCTTTTTTTAATTTTTAGAAGGCAATTTCTTTTCATTTTTTAGCGAATTATAAAATTAGTGGCAAATCATGGATTAAATTGATGGAACGTAATGGCCATGATGAGTTAAACATACAGAAATTAATAAGAATGCACTTAAAAACGTAAATCATTGATATCTTATCCATGATAACATAAAAAATGTTCAGATTAGATGTTAAAAGCCGTAAGCGCCATGCAATATATGTATGATAAAATTTCAGCAGGCAAGATTTAAGGAATAAAAAGAATTATAAAATCATTCGTCATTAGTTAACACATAGAAGTGAAAAATACAATTAGAAAAACCAAGAAGCCGATGATTGAAAGCAATTAAAAGTGTTATATTTCGTTTGTATTTAGTAGGTACGAAAATATAGAAATGCTCATCTCCGTTCCAAGTAATAATTTATTTCCTTTTCTCCGCATTTTTGAGATTTTGTTTGACTTGAAACTAGTCGTAACTCTTAAACACGCGATATTTAAAAAATTGATTTTAAAATGTTCTTTTTTTTTACTTTCATTTCTTGAAGAAAACATGGGAAAGATACTTTAAAAAATCCTATTTTGTTTTAAATTCTATAATGTCAAACACAGATGAATTTTAATAAATAATAATACGGATAAGGAATTTCCTTCAACACTGTGAAACAAAATATGGTACTCTCAAGCGTACTAACAAAGCAAAAATGAGGCAGACGCAAGCGAAAAACATCAATTTATTTTTATTTTTTATCAGCACTCAGACTGCCATCTATTGTATGTTTAATATGTTGTAATTGATTTAATAAAAAATTTCAGTATGTATTCTATTGGCAATAACAGGTATTAGAGCTTCAGTCTTATTCTCAAGATTTTAGAACACAAAATTGGTTATGCTGCTTAAAGGCAACACTGGGCCATTAAGGGTTAATTTGGCACGATTTTGTGTACTTCAAGTTTTCATTCATATGGTATTCTAAGTGGTAGTAATGGAGATTCGATATATTTCCAATTGGAATTCAAAATTCTGTGTATTCATAGTGCTTCAGTTTTATAAACAGTTGCCAGACCACATTTCAAAAACTTCAGTTTCGTATGTAAAATTTCTTACCATGGTTGGAAGCAGTTAGATGCGAGCATTCATTTAGATTAACCATGTCCTCTGTGAATTTAGATTCAATGATAGTTATTTTGAATCGTTTTAAGGGATCTATTCTGGTACCCCCGGTTGGGTTGGGAGAAGTCACTTTTTCCGTTGTTAACGGCCGGGAAAAGTGACGTCTTCCAACCCAACCCAACCGGGGGCGCCAGAACCCTTAAAAGATCCACTGCGAGAAAATTAGGAATGATTGTAGAACATAATAGAAGCCATGTGGCAGTAAGAAAACGCGAATTTCGCAATTGCTTCGTAAATATTCCCCCTCTATTAAAAGACAGCCCTTTTTCTTCTCATTTGATTTCTTAATCCCCTATTTTTTATGTTTTTTTATCCTCTTTCTCCGCTGCTGGTTACATGCGTTGGCTACTGTGTAGAAAATGACAATTCTTAACCACCTGCTGCGTTGTCAGCTTGTGGGTTATGAATATTCAGTTTCATTGTTGTTATCAAATGTTCAGTTTATGTTGATGAATAGAATGAGTCGGTGTCATGTGATATTTAAATACGTAGGGCAGGATGCGTGAGCAAATCCCTATTCGGTTTTATTGACAATAACACAATTTGTTTAATTTCGGAAGGTAATTTTTATTCAGCACTTGGAGATTCCAGCGTTTGTCTGTTAAAACATTGTGTGCGGGATACGAATTAGAAGCAAGCTATTAAAATCAGCGGGTGTGGCTTCCCCATAAACTTTCCCCTATACTCATTTCTCAAAAACTCTCGTATAGCGTGCCAGTTCCCCACACCCTCGCTCGGATAAAAATTTCGAACCAGCTCTATTCCGAGAACGCAACAAGTTTCTCCAGGGCACGTAAAAACAAACAAAAAAACGGAAATAAAATAATCTGAGCAGGATCAGAATTCGCCAAAAGGAAGAAAAAGGAGCCAAAAGGGAAGAAAAAAGCGCCAATCAGGAGTTATTAAGCATAAGCCTTTCGTCATGAAGCCGCTTAATATCTTGCACATAGATTTCTTCCAGTACGCATGCGCGTGGAGATCAAAATTTTAAAAAAATGAATAAATGAATATGCAATTTGAACGCCTTTTTTTCAACTGATTGAAACGAAATTTGGGCGCAGATCTATAATTAATGTTAGCAACCGTCATACTAATTTTTATTTATCTAAGCCAAAGGGCTTAGGAGATATAATTTTTATAAGCATGCGATTATACAGATCGACGGACAGTCAACACTTGGACGGATTTCGCCCAAAATGTTATACGAACCTGTATTCCTGATGATAAAACTGTGTACAAATTTTATCTATCTAGCTATTCAAGTTTGTGAGCTATCGCGTTCAAATTAACACTGACATACAGATAGACTTCCCGTGGACGGATTTCATCCAAAATTTGATACAAACCTACAAATTATGTGTCAAGACCACATACCAAATTTTATCCCTGTAGATTTAATAGTTTTTGAGTTATCGTGTTCACAGACAGACATAATTCCAAAATTGTGATTTAAACAAGCTATTAATAAAAGTATCTGTGCTCGCTCTAGACAACGTATCAACCAGAAAAAAAAGTGAAAGTATTCTGCTGACATTAATTAACATGACCAGCTTATCTAAACTGGTGGTTAAGTCAAATTCTTGAATTAAAATTTTATTTTGGCTAATTTGAGAAAAACGTAGTTTTACGTTTCTCGCTTCCAAAGTGTTAACATAGACACAATCCTAGAATTTCTAAGCAATCATGTTTTCGTTCATTGCTTTTGCTGCGCATTAACTAAGTAGCATATAGTAGGAAAAAAATTAACATTTAATGAATGAGATTGTAGCTGAACAAGCAACGCCACCCATCTCAATTTTTACTTTCTCGTATACGAAGTATACAAAGAGAAAGTATTGTAATCGTGAAAAAATTCGAACTCGAGATTTTGACGAATCTCCACGTTTTATACCTCCCTGAGTCCGAAAAACACGATTTTGGAATTATGTCTGTCTGTGTGTGTGTGTCTGTGAACACGATAACTCGAAAACTATTAGAGCTAGGGAGATGAAATTTGGTATGTGGTCTTTAAACATAATTTGTAGGTTTCTATCAAATTTTGGATAAAATCCGTCAACGGGAAGTCTGTCTGTATGTCCGAAGTCATGCGAACACTATAGCTCAAAAACGTAAATAGCTAGATGGATAAAATTTGGTACACAGTTTTATCGTCATGAATGTAGGCACGTATAAAATTTTGGGCCAAATCCGTCAACGGGTTGACTGTCTGTCGGTCTGTATAATCGCATACTTGTTAAGCATTCGTTTCAAAACTGATCTCCATGCGCATGCGTACTTAGCAATCTCTGGTACCAAGCGGGAGGATTACGTCACGTTGTTCTTGAGACGGAGTTTGTGATAGATATGTTTTACCTCCTGTTTTGTTTTCGCTCGCTCGTATAATAGCGGATCTTGCTGGAGTGTGATAGAAAATAAATATTGCTAAGTTTTAATGCATAGGCATCTCTTTTAATATGATTCTTCACTTAAATATTTTACAACCACTATAATCTGCAATGAAAAACCTTCTGATATTCGTTGCATTCTGGATTACAGTAGGTTCGATTTTTTTTATCCACGCAAAGAGAGGGGAAATGACAAATTTTTGAGCAGTATACGAGAAAGTTTAGGGGAGGCCACTCCCACTGGTTTGAAATTGCAAAAAGAAAGAATATACTCAATTTTTCGCAACCAATAAGAAATATTTCTGAAATTTTTTTTCACATCTGGTAGGAACATATGTTTATATCAGATGTTAAAAAAATTCAGAAATATCCCTTATTGGCGACGAAAAATTGAGGATTTTCTTTCTTTTTACAATTTCAAAAAATTGAGATGGGTGGTGTTGCTTGTTAAGCGACGAGATTCAAATATGAGTAATGTGGTTAAATGAAAACTTGAAACTGTGATAACATAATTCAGTGAATCAGCTTTTCTTATCAACATTCAATGAATCATACCAATGTCAAATTACAATGGTGATGATTAATTGGCTGAATGTTCAGAAATAATTTCACTCATTTGTAACAGAGCTGTTTATCTGAATAACTAATTGATTACAAGAAATTAAAAACAGATTCATTATTCGCAGGAAATAAAAATATCTTCATTGAAATTGAATTTTTAAAAGCATTCAATATCAAACTATTACAACCACAATAGCATATATATATTTCAACCCACTTGCATTACCAATTCATTATGTAGCGAGTATTAACGATAATTTTTTGCTTTTACTGTTTTGAATACTATAAAGTGTCCTGTGCATGCATAGAATCACATAATTTTTTAAATTTAAATCTGTAAGCAGCAACTAATTTAAGACACAAATATCTTGGTCACTCTGAAGCATATCAGGTGTCCTTTCCGTTTTATTATTTATTGAAATGAGATTAATTTCCCAAATTCAATTGAAGTAAGATCAACCTCCTATTTATATGATACGCTTTACTTAAGACATTTATTATTTGTTGTCGACATTTATTATTAAATTATTATTATTTATTTATTGAAATAAGATTAATGTCCGAAATTGAATTGAAATAATCCTATTTATATGACAGGCTTTACTTACGACATTTATTATTTATTGTCGGCATTTATTATTAAATTATTATTATTTATTTATTGAAATAAGATTAATGTCCCAAATTGAATTGAAATAAGATCACCTCCTATTTATATGGCACGCTTTACTTGCGACATTTATCGTTATCTCAATTCATATTATATAGTAAAAGACAATTGAGATTTTTGTCTTTTAAATAAAATTCTACTTTACTCAATTACACTTTTAAGTATAAAAAAGTAGTAAAATATTTTGTAGTTCGATACCCGAGTCAGGCACGTCATTGTATGCTGAGGGGTTAATAACTAATTTACTCTTAACTTCACAACACTTTCATCGAATAAATAACATAGACATCTCGGGCATTTTATGGGCTATTAGTTCAAAATAGTAACAAAAACAACTTCACTCAAAATGAGAGCATATTCTCAAAACAGAATTCATCATATTATATAGGAGTGAAAAATTTAACATTCAGGTGTTTCCATTTCATTTTATTTATTTTCAAATTTTGGATCGTGACGATAATTTTCTAGTAAAAATTGGTTCCAAAAATTTTAGCCTCCTAAAAGGATTTTGGAGTGAAAAAGTTCCCTGCCATACACTAATTCCTCTGGAACTGTTCATGAATCTTTGAAGATACCAAAACACATGCAAATGTGGACGTTTCGAAGGGAGAACTTCCGGAGAAGAAGTCTGGAAAAAAAGTCCCGAAATATCCATACATCCGGTCGGATTATTTATTGCCTTCCCCCATCTTCTATCCACTCCTAATAGAACTCCGGTTTTGGAATTGAACTCGTTATGGCTCAAATGATCCCTTCCGCCCCGTGCAACTCTCTGTTTACTTTGTCACGGAGGGATTCTATATTTACGTCCGATGCCCGCTCTTCGCATCTTCGGGAAAAACGGCACAACGGTGAGGTTTAGACTCGAGCGAAATTAGGTCATTACCTTCTTTAATACTTTCTTAGATGGTGTAGAATAGGGCTTTCGTAAATTTTCTTCTATGGATTCCATTAGGACTGTAAAAAAATAAAATAAAGAACTGGAACATTAATGTAAATGAAAAGTAACCTATTTTGATGTACAGTAGAGTTTCGATAATTCGAGTCTCGATTGTTCGAGTTTTCCATAAATCCGAGTTAGTGAAAAAAATTAGTTTAGCTCCCAAATAATGACCAACACGTGAAAAAATTATTGCATCTGATTTTTATTATTGTTTGACGGGTCATATGTCCACTGCGCACCCCGGAGCCACCTGCAGAAATGCCCCCTCCCAAAAGAAACGGAATATATATAAGATCGATATATAGGAGCAATGTGTTTAATCAAAAAACAATTGACAATTATTTAAAGATATAATTAGCCTGTTGCTATCAACATTTATGTTATAATATGTAAGTACATTTTTCATTTAAATATACTACATTGAAATTTAAAAATTGCTTTTATTTCCGTTTATTTATTTATTAAATTTTATGATTTCGATAATTCGAGTTTTCGATAGTTCGAGGTAGGCCCGGACCCTTCCACCTCGAATTATCGAGACTACTGTAGTTATTTGGTAAATAGCGACTGGTGCCCGCTTAGTCTGTTTGGGAAAAGAGCTAGATCATAGTGCAGGGGTAGGGCACTTTCTGCACTGAAACGCCTCATGAAATTCGACATTTGGTCAAAAGGTTGCACAAGCAGATTCTTAAAGGTTATTGTTCTGTTATTATTATACTAGCCGCCTATGGCGACCAGCTGCTCCGCCATTCTTAAAGTATTAATAATACTATATTTAAGGGCTTAATAATTGACCCAAAATAACTTCATATCTGTTAAGTATTAAAACTCAAAAAATCCATATCATTTTCAGTGCAAAACAAAATATACATTCTAGAAGAATTACTGCTCTCTGTGTATAAAAAAGTTTGTACACGCATGCATAAAAAAATTAAGCACGTATAAAACATGCATACATCTGATTACTAATTATATTGCGGAATAAAACATGCAATGTAAACTTCAAAAACATACATTACCTTACAATAGCTACAGTATAATATATATTAAAATATTGGCTAAAACTGCCTAACGGTAGAAAATCACATGCACTGAGTAAGGAATAAAGCAAGTATGCACCCTAAACTTCAGGTTAACGTCTAATTATTCATCAACTAGCAGTACCCGCACGGCGTTGCCCGTGGAATCGGAACTTCAACAAATTAAAAAAAACCGCCCACAATGACACGAAAAAGTTTTGAAAACAAAATCAAAACAGAAAATAGACATTATTGATTTCCCCGCTTATTTTGCTTCGCGATTATGACATTTGAGTTGTAGGAAAACAGTACAGAGTACGTTAATCCAAAACTATATTAAAAAATTGCAGCGTGAAAATCATTAATAAACAGCAAGAAGCAACTTAAACAACATGTGTTTTTTTTAATAAACTTTAGAAACATATCAAAAGTACAAAAAATATAAATCAGAACGCGCTCCCCCCCCCCAACCTAGATAAAAAAATTGTCTATCATGAGCTTGAAGTGTAAGGCGAAATTGATCAGAACGTAACAGACAGACGCGCACAAAGAAAAAATAATCAAAAGGAGAAAAAACCATTTATCTAAACCTGCTTAAACGGTTTAATAATTAATTCAAACTAAAGCAATAAAAGTAATTCATCATATTCCCGTACCTACCCTCATTCTTGGCAGGAAGCCAAATAAAGCCATAGCTCTAATTTTTTCCGCCAGATGACGTACACTTGGATTGAACGGGATTTCCGTATTTCGATTCCTTCTGAAAAAACTTCTCTGACCCCGTCAACTAAAAAATTAATTAAAAATCGACTTAAACTGGTATTTTAACCGTTCTTGTTTTAAATGAAGGAGAACCGTTTTATTTATTAGCTCGAAACTTTTCAAAAAGATAAGGAAATTAGAACTTGAGATGGAGTCATTTAATTTTGAAATCTTAAAATTTCATTCGAAAACTGACTATTATTTAAAAAATTTTCAAAATTCAGGAAATTACGTTAGGCTTTCAAAACAAACTTCATTAAAACGATAATTGCTTACTCTATTTGATGGTGCATCGATTGTGTTTTTCCGATCATTATTTCTCGTGGATCGGTCAAAAATGTGCGAAAAAGCACCCAAACCAACACAAAACATTAAATAAAAAATTTTCTAGATGAAATTTTAAAATTCAGGCTTCGAGGTGCATTGAGTCACCGTTAAGACTGTCTGTGTGCCAAATTTCAAGGCTATGAGTGCGTTAGATTCGTCTGGACATCGCACGCAGGCACACACACACACACACACACACACACACACACACATTGTCTTTTATAAGTATAGATTCTCATGTCTAAAATGAAAATCCACTATGTTTTGAAATATATCCTATAATCCGAAATATTTATTCTAAGCTAAAATTGTATGTATCTTAAGATTAATTAAGTAAATCATACAGCATGACAACCAGTGATGTAAAATACCCAGGTATTTATTTTTAAGGGTAAATACCCAGGGTATTTACCCGAGTAAATACCCAAAATGGGTATTTACCTGGGTATTTATTTTTCAATTAGCTCTATTCATATAAAACATAAGCACTGCTGTGAAATATGATGCCTCTATATAATATAAATACGTATAGAATATATATTGAGCATAAGGTAAGGTAAAAAAAAGGAAAGGAGTAATATATGAACCTTTTAAATTCTATAAAAACTAAGAAAATGAATAAGAAAAAACAAAAACGCAATACTATATCTTGGATCTTACATAAAATACTTGGCTTAAATATCAATTTTTAAAAAAGAAAACTCAACTAAATTTTTAAAAAAGAAAATGTTGAGTTTGATTTTAAAATGACAAAGAGCTGATAATAGAAATTAAAATGAAACATACAATTGTTTATAATTCTTTTTGGATTAATTAGTCAAAGTACCAGATAAGTTAGCAGATGTTTGAGTTCTAACAGTTTTAAAAGTGAATTATTCTGAAAGTAACATTCACTCATATTACTTTCAACAGAGGTAAGTTATTTTTGTAATAAGATTTAAGCAAAAAGCAATGAGATTTTTTTGTTGCTGAATCTGTTGTATTATTTGACGGTCTAGTAGACACACACACACAGCTTCCTGGTTAGACGGGATTCCTCTGGATTATGAACATAAATACTTATATGTTCTTAAAACTCTAAATTTGATGTAAGTGTCACGGTTGGAATCTGATTAAAAGAAAACTCATTAGCTATTTTATTCCTTTCAAAACCTTTTTTAATCCAACAAGACTTTTGAAACATTTTTTATGTGTTTCTCCATTTTGCTTATATTAGCAAGTTTGTACTCAACATTACAATACTTATATTGGATACTTTTATCCTACTTAACATTAAAAGCTCCAAGCAGTTTCTTTTCCTTTTTTTAAATTTTTAACGTAAAATTCACAGTAATATTAATACACGTGAAGTAAACGACTAACTATTCACTAAATCAAAACAAGAATGGTTGACTTCCAGCATGGCAATGGGAGTAAATTATGGATCACAAGATTCACTGGCACTGTCTATCTCTACTAATAACAAAGGAGAATATGTGTGTTTTGGCGCTCTACCGGACAGACCGCTAGGCCTAGAGCAACAAAATTTGGAACAAACATACTTTGGAGGGTGGGAATGTGCAACTCGTAACCGTTTTTAAAAAATTTTAATTAATTAAAAATTAAGCGAAATTTTGCGAAGTGAGTTTTTCCTTGATAACTTCCGAAAATATTACAGCACAAACATTATTTTTGCACCATCTGAAAATTTTAAAACTTATCAATTAAGTTTTCATTCAATATTTTTCACTAATTTTAATAAATTTTTAAAAATATTTTTTGGAATTCATTGTTGCAATGAAATTCAAATCGTTGTTTCTCTTCCATTGTTGAAAGCTAATATAATATTCTACTGGATTTTCTTTTTTTTTATTTGATCAATTTTTTTGTGAAATCTGTAAAGAAAGTCCTCTAGATTGTAAGTATATAAAGAAATAATCCAGTAAAACTGAACGATTATGGTTGCTCTGTTTAAATTCATTTTATCAGCATGCTTTAAGCCAATTAACATGCTGCTGGACGTAAAACGTGCCGCGGTATTTCGATGTTGAAATAAATTTTTAAAATTAAAATTCGCTTCGATTACTTACAATTAGATGTAACTTGACACGAACAGTTACTTGACTCCATTAGGGACTTTCATATACAGAAGGAACAGAACAAGTGCAAGACTACGTCAAGAACGTGGGCTAAATCTCTATCGCAATCTGAAGTTTAAAATTACTTTGTTGAGGGAAACGTGAATATCAAACTATACATAACTCAGTTGAAATTATATTCCCGGCGAACAGCTGGTCGCCGAATAGCTAGCTATAACATAAACGGCGTTAAATATAATTATTCTATTGTAAGTGTCATAGTTTCAAACCGTAAAAATTAAAATTTCCCCCGATCCCGTTTAAGTTTTAGAATACTTTATTCTGAATCTTGATAGCAATTGGTTTTTGTTTCTATAATTTAGTCAAAACTTTAATTAAAAAATTTTTTAACTATGTATCATGTTTATAAATTTTATATGTTTTATTTTGAATCACCATTCACAAATGCATTTTATTTTCGCAAAATATTCAGTGTAAGGGTATTTATAAATTTAAAGCTTCATTTTGAATCACACCATTCTCAAATACTTTTTTTGCAAAATACCCAGTTTTGGGTATTTATAAATTTTAAGTTTAATTTTGAATCACCATTCATCAATACGTTTTTTTTCCCAGTTTAGGGGTGCAAATACTTTCTTTGGGGGTATTTATAAAACTCTGTATGTTTCATTGTGAATCGACATTCGAAAATGTTTTTTTCCGCAAAATACCCAGTTTTTGGGTATTTACCCAGGCCTTGGGTAAATACCCAGGTATATACCCAAAAAATATTTACCTACCCACTGGGTATTTACCCACCCCACATCACTGATGACAACTATGAAAACTTGCAACATATGATTGAATAATTATCATTCTCAGTGCAAAACAAAATATGCATGCTAGGATAATTACTATTCTCTGTGTATAAGCACATTCTTAAAGGTTATTGTTCTGTTATTATTATTATGTTACAGACAAATACATTATTTCAATGCAAATTGTAAATAACTGGTAAGGCCGTAGTTTCCCCACCCCTGCCATAGCGTTTAAGCCTACAGGTAACACTCGTATAACATGTCTGTTAGGTTTCCAAAAGTCGCGTAAAGTGACATATGACAGAACAGACAAAAAAATTAATTTCATATATTAAAATAATAACACTACCATAGTTTCATAATTAAAATTTAGTTACAACGGGACGGGACCTTTCAGAATTTAAGTAAAAATTCTGCAAGATTCAATTACATCTCAACTTAGTTTTTTTTTCCTTTCTTGAAAATAATAAACGGGAAACAATGCAGAATTCTTTATCACACAATAATTTTTACTACAGTCAAAATTATGTTAAATTTAATAAGTGTTTATATTGAGAATTTCGCTTGAAAGTTGAATAGAGGTTCCTTGCGCTCTTTTAGTTCGTACAAACTTTCCATGATGTAAATTTAAGGTAAAGTGACTTAATTTTCTTTTAATGAATCTGGAGTCCTCAAGATACTTTAAGGAACTAAAGGTAGGGAATTCAACTTAGTATAAAACCGACAAAAAAACCTGGGTAGTTTCCGGGGTAAATCGGTGGCTCTGGACACTCAACTATTGACACTCATCATAACATGAGCCTACATATAAAAAAAATTAAAACATTCAAAGAATTACAATATATCGAAAAGTCCTTATTTACTAAAATAGGATGACTATTTCTTGATATTGAGAGTTGGAAAGAATAATTCTTCAGAGGCTGATATTTTAATTTCGACTAACCCAATTGTTTTTCCCTTAAATTTTTCCTATTTACTTATAAGTAAAACACGAGACAAGCAGGAACACTTTATATAAATCTGAAATAAATATAAAGTGTTATATATCGTCGCCTAACAGGCAACACCACCTATCTCAAATTTTTGAAATTTCAAAAAGGAAGAGTCAAATGAATTTTTCGCAAACAATACCGAATAATTCTAAATTTTTTCACGTCTGGTTGGAACATGTGGTCTCATATTCATAGCAGATCTTAAAAGAATTCGGAAATATTCGTTATTGATTGCGAAAAATTCATTTGAATCCTTCCTCTTTGAAATTTCAAAAAATTTAGATAGGTGGCGTTGCTTGTTAAGCGACGATATATTCCAGATAATATATATCAGAAGTGAACAGTGAAACACGGGACTGTCTCCTTTAATTCAAAACGTCTGGGACCACAGTGGTAATAGATCTTGGCTTCCGAAGCGCAGTTTCGCGCGTCCAAAGCCTGATAACACAGACCTGCCGGCATGAAAACCAATCCCACTGTAGGCGCCTATGGAGGAGTGTTTTCGATGCCAATATTTGGCGATATTTCCCTTTTTTGGGGAAAAATGCTTTGTAAAGTTTTTCTATTTCGACGACCGAGAGATGATATCTGTTATAAGGATGTAAACATTTTTACCTTGTAGTTTTTGTGTATGTGTGTGTGTGTGTGTGTGTGACTTAAAGTGGAATGAATTCCTTCTTGAGTGTCATTGAATATGAATGCATTTTTAAAACTAAACATGAAATAAGTTTATAGTGTATAATTCTTTGCTAAAGTAAATAATCTAATACGCATAAGTTAGAAAAATATTCAAATACATAAATACTTGCCAATGAGCTTAATATGATCAAGAATTAAAGTTGAAAATAATTTGTTATTAGTTGTTAATTGTAATACGGATGGGGAATATGGTGTGTGCCTGCATTGGCGTTACACCGGCATAAGCTCTTCAATAAATTTTGATTTTGGTAGAGGCCCGACTTGTGCCGGGGGCTCTCAAAAAAATATGTGCTGGGTGCTTAGCTGTCTAGTGCTGCTGCTCCTCTGTAGAGTTGTCAAATCCACCGGCAAACCCCTGCTTTGTTGTTTCCAATGATAAGAGATACATGATTTACAATGCCTGGCTCATACATAAGGCTCTGTGGCGGCGACATAGTGATACAGTGTGAGGTTACAAACTATTTCCCGACAATGCTGAAAAATGAAAGAATTAAAAGGAAAAATAATAAAGAAAACATGATGATACTTTACGGGAGACTTTACAAAGAGTGGGGAAAATAAAATGCAATTGTCCAGTGGGTACATGAGCTTCTATAGCAAACACTCAAAGATGAAGGTGATGAAGAGATGACTATGATATGTACAATGGATGTTAATTGTAAATAAAGATGGATGGTTTTCAAAACACGATGAAGAAAAAACTCAGTTTCGCGCCAATCAAAGTAAACACGGAAACCCTAGCGGGCGCAATGATCAACTTGGCGTGGTAAAAGACATTCCCATAGACGTCTATAGTGGGATTGGTTTTTATGCGACCTGCCGTGTATGCAGGTCTGATATGCGTTATATTCATAGGTGTCAAACGTCCTCCCAGGGAGTCACTGGCGTAGCAAGAGTAAGCTGCCCCCTGTGCATGGTGATTTCTTTTGTCCCGTCGTCATATTTGCGTTTTAATGTGAAATAAATATACCGCTATTTGTCTTTGTAACTCTCCGTAAGATTGACGTCCGAGTATTTATTCCTCTTGCCTCCCCCCCCCCATCGTTACGCCACTGAATGGAGTGGTGAGGAAGTTTGGAAACGGCGGTGTTGTAGTCTTCGTCATCCAAACACGATTATCCCAACAGTGCCCTCGTGTGACTTCCTGAAGGGTTAAATGATGCACCACTATATATGGAAAATCGTGTAACAAGAATGAAAGGTGCATCTCCTAGGTGCAAATGGTTAGCCGAGGTTTAATGTGGCGAAACTATACCATTCGAAATGCTTGATCGCTCTCTTTATCACTCTGAAAGCGGAAAACGTAAAAAATACATTTTACGAATTACCCAACATCAAAAGTATGATTCAGGAATTTGACTTACGTACCAATTTAGATAAGTCGAACATACGAATAGATGATGCCTGCAGTTAATTTTTTTATGGTATATATATGTTACGGTCAAAGTGAATGATCAGTTATTATTTATAATAACTGGATCTTTAAGTGGTTATTATTCATAATAACCAATTATCACATTGACCGTAACATATACATTATCTAGAACGAGCACAGTTACGGTTTGTGTTTTTTTCCCAAGTTGCATCTACTTCCGCACAAATGGGTTAACACTTTGGAAGTGGGAAACGTAAAAATACGTTTTTCACGGATTACCCAACATCAAAATTTTAATTCAAGAATTTAGCTTGCGTACTAGTTTAGATAAGTTGGAAATGTTAATTAGATATATGAAGAATGCGTCCACTTTTTCTTTTATGGTATATACGTTCTCTAGAGCAAGCACAGTTAGGGTTTGTCTTTTTATTTGAGCTTGCATCTAATTCGTATTCCTTACACAAAGTGTTAAACGCAAATGAGAACCTGACCATTTCTTTCTGAGCAAGCTATCTTTCCGGCAGACAAATCGCGGCCGTTTGTGTGCTGAGGCCACCCAGTGAACCAGTGTTTGTCTTTCTCTCCCATCTGTCGCAGATCTGTTTATTGGACTACATAATTCACGAGCTAAGGTCCTGCGAGGGAACCGGACATGCTAATCAGTGTGATGGAGGAATGGCTAAGACGCTTTTCATACCCCTGATCCGAGCTCCAGTTAGCAAAACACTGTCCAATCTGTTTATTTTTTTCTTCTGGAGAGGAAGTGGATAAATTATTAGCTGTCCGTGCTCGTGCCTCACGAGGTCCCCAGTGCTGAATGAGAGAGAAAGACAATGGCCGAATTGGATTGCTTCCGATAACGAGGTATTATTTAGTAGGCGAAATGAGATATTTAAGGTTTTGATGTGGGAAAACAATAGCAAGATCTGACGAGACGGATAAGTAGCACGTGCTGGCATCAGATTAATAATAATGAACTGGATAATAAAGAATTTATGAGTGGAAATGCTAGCGGAAATATTCCAGCAAAGAATTTTATGGCATCGTGTGATCAGATAATTGGTTAAGTTCCGAACATAAATAAATGGGGAGAGATCAATTAATCTTTGGCTTACGGATGTATGAAATCTCGAAGTCTTTGCTTATTGAACGGGGATTTCGGTGGAGCGATTGTAAAATGCTTTCTCTCTTTAAGTAAATTGGTTATTAAGATAATTGGTTAAGTTCTTTAACGGATTGGTTATTAAGATAATTGGTTAAGTTCT
>BGPR01002066.1:147786-163067 GCA_013235015.1 Araneus ventricosus
TCTTCGCTCATTACTGAAATGGCCATCAGGATGAAGTGATAGGAGAGGTCATAAACATATCTATAGGGTAATTAAAGGATAGACAGATTAACTCCGTGTGGAGCAGTAAAATCCTAAGGTTTTAATCGTGCAATATCTAAACTAGAAAGAATTCATAGATAAAATTCAATTAATACATTATGTATACCGCCAAAGAAAAGTGTAATGCAAAATACAATGATAAAGCATTTGTGCATGGAAATGTAAACGAAAATATCACAAGTAAGAAATATATTTCATACTGTGTCCACATAATTATTTAAATTCTAGGCATAAACCTATATATTAAGGAGGGTTAATTTAAATTGTGCTTCGAAATAATTTAATTTATATCAAAGTATATTATTTTTCAAATCCACGTCCTATTTGGGCTGCAGAAATAATTTAGCGACCTCAGCGACGAAAAAGTTTCGAAGTACAAATAACAGTTTATAAAAAATGGATTTTTTATAATAGGTGTCGGCAAACTGCGAGCCGCATGTGATTACGAGTACATAGATGTGGATTTATAATAAAACTGAAGATAAAAAAAATTGTCATCGTCACATTTATAAAGTTTTTAAAGAACATATTCACATAATGGCGATTTCATCTTACTCATAATTTGTGCCATTTCTGGTCACTTATGCTGGTATTTCAACGGGTATCACCGACATGTAGCGTTTTACTATCGAAAGTCACCTATCACACTGTGTGATCTCTGACGACAAAATGCATGTGTCCAAGTTGTATTGTTAATATCTTCAAACTACAAACTTATGTGAATAATCGTTCTCTAACATAGATTTCATTGAATATAAATTTAAGAATCGCATTGTCAAATTGCTGATGACGCTATTTAGGAATCTTTCGCTTTCAGAAAAATCGTACCTGAAATTAAAAATATCTTGTAACAAACCGGGCATGAATATCCTGAAAATGCAACTTGCTTTAGAATTGTCCAGATTGATTTTAACCCTCTTATTCCTAAGGCCATTGAAATAGAGGGACCTCAAATACGGGAACGTCCGAGCTCCTCTATCAAAGATAAGGGAAATTCACTTTCCCCCTCAAAAACCACAATGACAGCTGGCATTGTCCGAATTGTAAGAAAACTCTCCTCTTCCCCAAACACATCTGGGGAAAAGGACTAACGAAGAAAGCATGCGCCGCGAGTTTGCAATCAATCTCACTTAACGAAAGGGGGTGGAAATTTAGAGTAACATTTGGACGTTCTGGACGGCTATCGTTATTTGCTTGAAAAGACGTGTGGGGCGGTCCCGTATCGATAGAGTTAAACGAGTGACATTGATTAATCTAAGGGTAATGGAGCGAGGAAATATTAAATTTCTTACAACAAGCTTTCGTCTGTTTTTTCATTTGTAATTTTTCTTATTTTGATGAAGAGCTAATTAATATAATTTTAAATTTATTTGCCTCATTTGTAAATATATTTTTATGTTTTTCTGCTGATATTAAAATTATGAGGTGATAACAAAGTCTAACTAAAGGTTTCATGACGCAAACATGATATCTTAATCACTTCAAAAACAGGTAGGGGCCGCGGTGGCCTAGTGGTAAGGGCTTTGGGGCCGGAGGGTTCCAGGTTCGAGACCCGATTCCACTGAAGATCCGCCGTGTATGGGGCCTGCTGCACGCTAAATCATACGTAGTGGTCAAACGTCCTCCCGTTGGTGTGGCGTGGAAGTTTGGAGAGGGGGTGCCGGCTCAGGTGTCGTCCTCGTCATCTGACCGAGGTTCAAAATTACGAGGTCCGTCCCAAAATAGCCCTCGTGTTGCTTCAAAACGGGACGTTAATATAACTAAACTAAACTAAACTCAAAAGCAGGTGTTTTCCAGTAGAAGGCTCTGTTGCCAATTAGGTGTGATTTCAAAGATATTGCAAGACCGCGGTGGTCTATTGGTAATGTGTCGGCCTCGGAGTCAGAGGGTTCCAGGTTCGAAACCCGATTCTACTGAAGATCCGTCGTGTGTTGGGCCTGTTTCATGCTAAATCAGACGTAGGGAGTCTCCCGCTGGTGTGGTTAGGAAGCTTGGGGAGGGGGTGCCAGCTCATCTGACTACGGTTCAAAGTTACTCGATCCGTCCCAAAATAGCAGTCGTGTTGCTTCGAAACGGGATGTTAGTATATAACTAAACTAATGAATCTCAAAGTATCGCGTATTCTGAATTATATCCGACTAACAAAACCATTCATTCAGGTATTTACTGTTGCAGTTTGGATGAATTCATAATCTCATCAAACAAAAACAGTGGATCTCAATGCTGTTGTTTTCCTCCGTGATATCACTAGGTTACATAAAATTTAGATATTTAGATCACTTCTCAAAAATGATTCCAGATGGGATAGGATTTATTATTATTACATCCACAAATTTGCCAGACGGCGACAACATTCAAGTTATTTTGAATTATGAAAGTCTCTTCTAAAGCGAAATCTTCACTGCTGATAAGTCTTGGCACTGAATGTGTCCTCTAAATGCTTGAACTTTTATGAAAATGGAATGTTAACGTTGTCTGAAAGACAGCAAAGCATAATCGAACAATAGCGAAATATATTGTTTGATTAAAATTCGTCCCCATGAAAAAGCCATCTTTCATTAACCCTTTCTAAGGCTGTGGGAAGTGGAAGAACGGATCCTACTATGGTTTGGATTGAGGTCGCTTTTGATTGGCTCTCAGCGTCACGTGACTTCGCTTGCTTCTGGATGATGTCATAGGAGCGCGCTTAGTTTGGATTTTGATTTTTGTCTTAGCTATTGTATCATGGAGAAACCAAAATTATCTTTATCTTGAATTCAACATTCCCTTTAGAAATATCCAAATAATCGTAATTAAAAGAAAATTTTGGTTTTTTCATGATACAATAGCTAAGACAAAAATCGAAATCGAAACTAAGCGCGCTCCTATGATATCGTTCAGAGCAAGCGAAGTCACGTGACGCTGAGAGCCAATGAAAAGCGACCTCAGTCCAAACCATAGTAGGATCCGTAAATATGCGTGGGAAGTATACTTCCCACCAAATTCATCAATTTTCAAATGCAATTTTTAAGGTTGGCGTAAATTCTCGGCAAATATGTCAATGGAACAAAAACCTAAATGTTCCTGTTTCTTATCTCAAACCGTAACGAAATGTCTTGACTTGATAATTAATTATTAATTAATTTAATTAATTAGCAAAAAATTAATGCCATCCGATACGCTGAATGAATTTCTTTTGTTAAATGAATCTCAACCCCAAAGTTACTTTATTATACCACTACTAGAAAAAATCGCCCTTTAATGGGTTAATATAGGGAAAAACCTAATTACTTTTTGGCTAACCTATAATGAAGCATTTTAATAATGTTTCCAGATAAATCCAAGTAATGTTTCACAGTTATTATCGTAGCGGAATTGACTAGAAATCCTCCGAGTTGACAGACCTGAAAAACTTTTAGCACTTATTATAGGTATTATTTGCTAGAGAAATTAAATTATTATATTGTGATAATTTTTTTCTGTTAGAATTATTCCAAGAGATAACTTAAGTGTGTTGCAGTTTAAAAAAAACTATGTAAACTAGATAAACGGATACTATAAACTATTTAATGCAATCCATACAATGTAACGTATTTTGGTTAGGAAATCGTAACGGAACTATTCAGTTTTTATCACATTTCTCAACATCTTGGCTTAAATATGCCGCTTTATAAAGCTGATCAGCTTGTCTCAACTCTTTAGTGATTCAAGTTGAGTTGAATTCGGTGCTTACCTCTTTCGAAAATTATGCTAAAATCAGACCTTAGAAATACAAATTTTATTTACAAATACAAAGCAATTTTATTTGAAATGTTAGTGCAGAAGATCTACCACAGAAACGTAAAAGGTATGGCAGTATATAATACACACCACCAGATTTGAAAGAGTTATGCATTAGGGATGTAACAAATATTCAGACAATATTCGGTTTTCGGCCATATGCCGAATATTCGTTCTGGCCGAATACTAAACAGATATTCTGCCGAATAAATTCAGGATAGTAATTTTTTAAAAATATGCTTTTAAATATTGCAGAATTACATTTCAGTATGTTTATTTTTCAAAAAACCTCCTAACATTTACTCAACTTTAAGTTAGAGACAGTGGCGAATCCGGGGGGGTGGCTATCGGTCTACAGCCCTACCAGAGCCAAGCCAGAAGAATTCTTGATATTATTTAAAATCATTACAACTGTTTTTTCTTAATTTCCCTCTTTAAAAAAATAATAAAAACGTTTCAACGTTGCTTTCTGGCTTGACAGGCTCGAAAATTTTCCTATTTTTGTAGTCATTCCACTTGTACTTGTAGCTTTGACGCGGTCGAAGACATTTTTTGCTAGTTATTTCATTGTAATTTTTATTAAATTATAGAAAGTATTGTATTGTTCTTTATGATTCTTATTGTCCGGTGAGTAAAGTCTGTAAAGTTAGAGTTTTGGTTTACTTTATCCTTGAGGTTTGACATTCGTCACGACGATACAAAATTTTTATGTCCTCAGCCCTTCCCAGACCCGAATCCTAGTTTCGCCACTGGTTGGAGAGCCCACATAAGTGTATTTAATATTATCACACATCATTTATCATTGTAAAGCCTGAAATTATGATGCAAGAACGATAAATTTTCTGTATTTTCATAAAGAAGTCTATTCTGTTTGGTTTCTAATACATTAATAGCTTCAGAAAGTAAATGCTCAATATATACTGCGCTTGTAGGAGTTGAAAGATATTTTCTTGTTAAATTTGCAGATCTTGGAAATTTTTCTGCACCTCTTTCCCACCATTAAAGTGGACACTTCATCCTAGTTATTAGAAGTACTTGATCAAAATAGGAATTTACTTCTAATAATTTTAATTTATCCACTGAATTTTCTTCCTAGTTTGTCACTTTAATGTCCTGCAATGTTGACTTTACTTTCTGTGAAATAGTCACAAAATGAAGAGGGTTTCTTATTTCTTCTTACAGGGATTAAAGTATCTAAAATGTTGCAAAAATGCATCAAGGTGTTAACATTTTTTTAAATATACACATAAATAAAAAAATCAATTTTATTAATCTCTAATTTTTTATTTAGAATTTGAGAAATATTTTATTTACAATCAAAATGAAATGTTTAAAAAAGTAATCGGCCTGAAATTTGGCCGAATATTCGGTATTGGGCTATTCGCCCGAATCACTATTTGTTACACCCCTAGTTACAGTAAGTACCTGCTCTTTATCCGTCTATAATTGATCTCAGGCCAGAAAAGGAAACGCTTTATTAAGATTAATCCTTTCCCTAGTTTATACCATACATCTTTAATTTGCATTTCCTTGTTTACGTTATGACCTTTACCAGGAAGTTGGAGCTGTTACACGATTACATAATGGTAATCTTCATTTCCAAAGAGCACATTCGTGGGTAATCTGGTGTCTGTCCTTAAGAAAGCACATTTGCAAAATTTAAGATTTATGGATGACACAATACCACATAAACATCTGAGTTTTTGAATGCTTATCAGCCAGATTTACATTCACTAAATTTAGCATTGAAATTATAGAATTGCTTATTGTTTTATCCATATTTTGATCTTTTTTGAGGTATAAATAATTTTAAAGTCTTTTAATTTTTTTTACTTCCTAAAAAAAATTAATACTTTTTTTGAAAGAAAAGTGTCTTTTATCTTATACTTATGCATGGCTTGTTAATGTGCTTTTGATTTCCCCTTAAAATATTATCCAATCTTTTTTTCTTTGAGTACTTATTTACTTCTGTATTCTTTGTATCGGTGCGCTTCGAATTTTTTCTCAGGATTATCAAAAAGAAATATAGACTTTTGGCATGTTTTGTAGCTTATACATAGTTAACATTTTCTAATTTTTAAGTAAGTAATTAATGTAAATCCGCACTAACTCATTTTAATTAAGTAACTAATGTAGATCCGCACTAACACGTGTTATTGAATTTATCGAATTGAAAATGGCGAGTTTGTGTCATAAGGTTCGAAAACCTAACCAAGATCAAGCTCTTCCTGAGTCTATAGCTTTCCATTTATTTATAAGTTTTATCTGACTCTAAACTAAGCCTTATTTATAAGTCTTATCTGACTCTAAACTAAGCCTTATTTATAAGTTTTATTTGACTCTAAACTAAGCCTTATTTATAAGTTTTATCTGACTCTAAACTAAGCCAGTCACATATTGAATTTTGTCATTTCAGAGCGTTCCGAATGGAATGTGCTGCCAGATGATGCGGAAGTGGTCTACGGAAGCGATCTGAGGATGGACTGTTCAGCGACGGGAATTCCACCTCCCAAAATTCAGTGGACAAAGGTGTCCAGTGAATGTAAGTATGTCGAAATACTATCCTTGTTCCGAATGCGTGCAAAAAGTGAATGGCCGCTCTTTCAATGAAAGACTTTCATCTCGATATGCAAACTGAAGTCATTAGATTTAATGATTCTCAGTTCTTGAAACATTTCATGAAAGAGAGATGAGATAAAAATGCTTTTTTTCCCTTCACAAAGCTGTTTTAATTAAGGCTTAGAAGATCGCTCGATAGAATAAGTGATCTAAAAAGAAAAGCTTGTGTTACATTCAGGCGGCATCTCAAAGCACGCAAAGTATATTTAGATTTGGTGGAACAAGTGTGATTTCTCCTCCGTTGATTTTCATCTTAACTTTCGTTTGTGCGGATATCCATTCAGCTCATCTTCCGTATCAAAAATCCTACAAAAAAAGAAAGAACAACTGCTCATTGATAACACTCAAAACGATCGAGTAAAATTAAAAATAAGATTTTGAAGTTTTGATTCGGTCACGTTCTCTTAGCGGACATTAGGGTCATGACTAATAGAAAACTTGGTTATTTAAGTAAATTTCTTGATTTTCAAAATCAAACTTCTGTTAAATTAATTAAAAACCCTAATAATTGCAATAATCTTATTAATAATTAAATTGAAATAATAATTATATTGCAGTAATCTTATTAATAATTAGATTGCATTAATCTTATTAATAATTAGATTGCAATAATCATATTAATAATTAGATTGCAGTATCTTATTAATAATTAGATTGAAATAATAATTATATTGCAGTAATCTTATTAATAATTACATTGCATTAATCTTATTAATATTTAGATTGCAATAATCTTATTAATAATTAGATTGCAGTAATCTTATTAATAATTAGATTGCATTAATCTTATTAATAATTAGATTGCATTAATCTTATTAATATTAATGGAGACTTTACTTGTTCGGTTACCTGATCAAATGCAAATAAAGGAAAGTGTGCAATAAGGTTTCACTGTAATGTTCAGGGAAGTTAGTGGAACCTGAAAGTGAATGATTTTAATTCTTTGTTTGCCGCACTTGAATCAAATTGCGGCGACTCGGGGGGAGGGGCGAGGGGGCAGTCGATACTCCACTTTTTACGGAAAAAAATCAAATTTTTTATTTCATTTTAGCTAAAACTAGGAATTTTGAAAAAAACCAAGAGTGTCCGAGAAAGCTAGGTAATTTTGTAACTAAATTTTTAAATTTTGTTGTTTACTTCTTATACTCCAGGATACTTTTAGATGTCTATAAATTTTTGCCCAACATCGCCGCCACTGCTTTAATCAAAATGGTTCTTGCGCCACTAGAATCATTCAACCAACCAACCAGCCACGCATGCGCATGCAATTTATTTCAGTGTTAACTATGTTTCATATTGAATTCAAAGGCAAAATGAATCGAAATTTAGATCCAAAATCGCAGTTTTGATGAACAAGTTTCATAAAGTTTGGAATTTTAACATCTTACCTTGACCGTAAATGTAAACAACAGCCGGTTTTAAATTGAAAAACAAGTAATACTTCCCTTCTCAGCTTTTATATATAGGGTTACCACTTATATCCGTTACACCCCCTTTAACTTCTAAACGGTGACAGCTTAGGCCATAAAGGTGCTGTCTAGGTATAGTAAAAAGGCTATGCGCTACTCGATGAGACAACTTACAACGCCATCTATTGGCAAATTTTGGAATTAGCGGTCCTATCTCGTAAACGGTGAAAGATGCGAAAAAAAGTAAATTAGGAAGTTGTAGAGCACTCTCGATTTAGTACGAACCTTGCGAATTATTTTTTTAATTTAGTACGAACAGAATGCAAAAAATGAACATTTGTTTGGTCACGATTTCGAAAATTGTCATGTCATAAAGAGTGGAAGAAAGAAACTGAGACACATCCCTGTCTTCTGGATCATTTATTTATATTGCTCAAAATGCTCTCCGTTAGCCACTATACACATTTGCACTCTGGACTGGATTTCTCGCTTCTCTCGCGTTTCACGACGCCATAGTTTTGAAAATCACAATCAAACAAATATTCATTTTTTACATTCTGTTTTGAGTATTAATGTGCGCAAGGTATCTTTTCGTACTAAATCGAGAGTGCTCTACAACTTTCTAATTGACTTTTTTCTCGTATCATTCACCGTTTACGAGATAGGACCGCTAATTCCAAATTTTGCTGATATATGGCGTTGTAAGTTGTCTCATCGTGTAGCGCATAGACTTTTTACTATACCTAGACACCAACTTCATGGCCTAAGCTGTCACCGTTTAGAAGTTAAGGGGGTATAACGGATATAAGTGGGGACCCTGTATTAGAGGCAAAACGAAAGCTTATTCGCTGATTCTTCTAGCTGAAAATGGGCGTACATGCCTTCCTCTAAATATTTTAAAACCATTCTACAACCATTCAATTGTTTGACATGCTTTAAATATATATGTCAAACATGCTTAATTTTTTATTTTTTATAATTCATAAGCTTCTTTTTTCTTTGCTTTTTATGCTAATTATTTGTGCAAATGTATGGAATATTTTGCCTTTGATTATTTACATGCATATTAGCTTAAAATGTATTTTCCGGTAAATTTTTTAAAAATATATACAAATTTTTTTCCTCAGAAATTCTTTAATTAATTTTTTTCCATGTGTAAAATACAGTTTTACAAGTGATACTTTTTTATCAGCTGCTTTTAAGGCAAATGAAAATAATTTTCAGTATGATTTATTTTTGAATATAATTTATTCGGTATAATTAGTACCCATTATTTTTAATAATTAAAAGTGTTTCACACAAGTTCTTTATTCTGGAAAAAAAAAAGTTTACCTTGGAATGTGCCTGCTTCAAAGACCAAGGCAAAAAAGTTCAAGTTTACATTTCATATTTAAATATCAGTTTTAAATATATAATTTAACAATTTAAATTAAGATTTATAAAATAATATTTAGAGGCTTTAATTGAAAATAAAATATTTTTCAGTCTAATAAATAGATTTCCCTTAAATGCTTGTTTTCTAAAATCTATTGTAAATGTGGACTTGCACTTTTTCCTTATTAATGTGCTGAGATATGAGCTTTATGTAATTTCTTATTAAAATAGCGGAAATCATGAATGAAAGCATTTGCGAATTGTAAAATTTTGCCCTTCTACATTATCTCTGAATTGTCTGTTCTAGCCACTGGAGGGCGCCACCGAACTATGCTCAATGGAAGCATGATCTTGATTGATGTCCATTCGGATGATGGCGGCGAATACGAATGCAGCGCTTCCAACGGAATCGGCGAAAGTATCAGAAAAACAGTCACGGTAATTGTTCACGGTAAATATTTTGTTCAGCAGTACAAAAGAGCTGTCTTTCGAAGACAGCATCGTATTGCAGAATCTTCTATTAAAATGATGTCATAAGAATATTAAATATAAACTTCGAAATCCGAACAAATTCAAGTGAAGGAGATAGTGTTCAAGAAATAATTGAATGGTTCGATAGAATACTATTAATTTTGAGAAATATAATCAATTTCGCAGATGAATTATGTTTAATCGAAACATTAAAAGCATCTCTTGAAGAATTTTGTCAAAATTTATGGAAATGTAATGCATGAAAGCTTTTGTTAAAATATTAGGAAAAAAATCAAGCAAAATTTGAAATGAGATCAATGAATTATAATTTGAAATACTAACAATTGGCAGAGATGGAAATCTAAAGAAATATTAGATAATCTTTCCACTTATACTTTGTTTCTAGAGTTACTGATCTTTTAAGGTCTTTGTAAAAAATCATTAAACATTAGATTTCAAGTAAGATGTGATTCTAAATGGATTTTTTATTTGTTCTATAAAGTCGCTCATATTAAATCCTGACAACTCAAACCATATTCCGGTCTTTTATTTCTATTTTTTTTCAATATTTGTAATAATTTTTTTTGAAAATCTGTATTTTTTATGTAATAATCAAAACAAATGTCTATTTATTTTAATGATCATGGATACTAATTAATTGATTTCAGTATACGCCGTAATAATTAAACTAAAATAAAACTAATCGTCGTCTATCAAGCAACACCACCTTATCTCAATTTTTTGAAATTTCAAAGAGGGAGAAAATACTCGATATTTCACAACCACTAACGCATATTTCTGAATTTCTTTTCATTTCTGCTAGGAACATGAGATCTCATGTTTATATCAAATGTTAAAAAAATTTCTCCGTTATTGGTTGCTAAAATCGAGAATTTTCTTCCTCTTTGAAATTTCAAAAAATTGAGATAGTTGGTGTTGCTTGTTAGGCAACATAATATTCTACTAACACGAAGATATTGTGCAATATTTTGATGATATTGTTCAGTATTCACAATATTTTTCAACATCGAGTTATTGAGGGGATTTTTGCTCCTTTCGCAATTTATTGCAAAGAAATCATAATAATAAAGGATTAAAAAAAGACTGAATATTAAGATGATTTATTATCATTATGAGTTTTGTAAAGATACTTAAACTAAAGCACTTTGTATGCAAGCTTATAATCGCGTGCCTTTGTGCTGGCGCTCTATAAGGCAGACCGCTGGAACTAGAGGTGCGAAATTTGGCACAAACACACTTTGGAGGGTGGGAATGTGCACCTCGGAGCATTTTTTTTTGAAATTCCAATTAGAATTTTAATTATTTAAAAATTAAGCAAAATTTGACGTCTTTTCTTAATAATTTTCTAAAATATTACAACACAAGAAAAAATTACCTTTTCAGTTAAGTTGTCGTACAATTTTTTCTCTTATTTTAATAACCTTTTTCAAATATTTTTTGGCATAATTTACAACAATATTTTTCATTGTTGCTACACAATTCAAACCGTTTTCATTGTTTAAACAAATATTTAATTGCGTGTTTCTCTTTCATTTTTGAAAGCTAAGGTAATGTATCATCCAAATACATTTTGCTTTCATATTTTAATTCATCAAAATTTTTGTGGAATCTGTAAACCAAGTTTTCTGAGATATTAGGTATGTGAAGAAATATATCCAGTAAGCTGAATGATTATGGCTGCTATGTTTCCATTCTTTTTTCAGCATGTTTTCATTCAGCAAACTTGCCTCTGGCCATAAAATGTGTTGCGCCATTTTAATGTTGAAATCAAATGCATATTTTTCAAAAGGAATAAGAAAGAGAAGATGGCACTTACAACTTGCAATTAGTTGTTACATTACATGGTCAATTATTTGACTCCATTAGAGACCTTTATGTAAACAATGAACTGAACAGGTGCAAGGCCACTAAAAGAACATGGTTTAAATATCTACTACGATCTGCTAACGTTGTTAAGGGAAACATGAATATAAAATTATTCAAGATTCAATTGAAATTATATTCCCGGCGAACAAGCTGGTCGCCGAAGGCGGCTAGTAAAAAATAATGCAAAAACACAATACATAATTGAAATTATACTAAACCAATATTGCGGGGGGAAATAAGTTTTTTTTATCCTTTTGTTTCAAATGACATAACATGAAAAGGTTCAAAATTCCGAATTTTAAAGTTGCGTAATAGGGGAAAGAAAAAGAAAAGAAAACCTCTATACTTTTAAATAAAAATCCCAAATTGCCCACCAAAATATTATGTACTAACTGTGTTGGGTGATTAGTATCTGGAAGGGCAGTGACATCCAATCTTGCCCTTCAACAGCAACCTTGATTATACAAACATTGCAATGAAATGAACACCAAGCAAATCAAACCAAATGCAACTTATCTATTAACAAAGGTGTATGGCTAGAGGGAAAACAATGAAGGGAAAAACAAACATATAAGAATACCTCTTGGGGTTACTCTTGCAAACAAAAGATTTCGTATAAGAAACTTATGATTTTAATATCGTATATGGTGCTTGCTTTCGGCTAACGTCTGCGATTCTCAATAGTTCCTCCACAGTTCCACGAATCCTATCATCTCCAGAAGGCCAGAAGTGGACACTCGGCCGTTCTGCGGTGTGACGTCACCGGCGACTCGCCCATCAAAGTGAAATGGAGCAAGGAGTACATGGATAATACTGATAGTAGGTAGGAGTTACCATTCAGATTTTAGACAATGCGATTCATAAATTGGAAAGGATTTCGTTACATTCTTTAAAAAATGTCTATGGACATTCAAAGAAACTTCACTGGTGAATATATATGTAATGACTTAGAAATTTTTCCTATATTTAAAATAAATCCGTTTTAACGAGAGATATTTTTTAATTACGAACGAATTATTTCTACTTCAATCCTATGACAAAACACTTCTACTCTAACTAGACTCGCAAGAGTCGCACTGCTTCTAGAGCCTCAACTTCGGTACTTTCCCCTTTTTGGTCTTTTAAAAACTCTCCGCGTCTGCGTAATTTCCTCTTTTCGTAATCATGTAACGCATTGAGCAGTCACGCCGTTTTTCGGCGTAATTCTCCACTCCTGGCCATGGATTTAATATTCTCCTAATATTTTAAACGTTTAATCTTAATATAATATTGAGTACTCTATAACTTATTTGATTTTGCTTATCTTCGAAATGGAATAAATTGTTTTAGACATTTAACGACTGCAATCTTCTTCAACTACCTCTACACTTCACTTAACGGAACAACGTTACATATATATAAACAAAAACACTATGTTTCTGTCAAAACAGGTCTTAAACTTTTTTTTCCATGACCCCTTTTCTTTCTTTTTTTTAAATTTTAGCTGAAATATTTTTGATATATTTCATGCCGAAGAAGTCGGGCATGAAATTATGAAAAGTAGAAGCTATAGTGTTTGAACAAGGCAGAGCAGAAAGGCAGACAAAGAATGCATGAAAAACATTTTATTATGAGTAAAGTCAATCATCTATCTCAACTCGAGATAGCTACAGACATCTTACTACTCATAGCAGACAGATAGACAGTCCGTCAGAACAGATAAAAATAATCAGGGTCGGATTTAGCCTTTGAACCGCTCCGTGCAAAATTAAAAAATTGCGCCCCTATGGAATTATAATGTAAGCAGTCTAAAAAAAATGGGTATATGTTCTTTTTTTACATTTTTTAACGAACGTCCAGAAACCAGCGTAACTCAGTAATTGACACAAATACTTATAACTTTTCAGTTAAAATACTTCATTTAAAAAACAGTTTACAGGATTATAAATTCAGACGAATTATTTTTACGAACTTTTAAACAACTCGGAAACATCTAAACTGTTACTTAGTTCATACTCAATCCCTAATATAACGAGGTCTGACAATCTTGTTTGAGATGTTGCTGTTCGCAAATAGTTCTTGATTATTTTTAGTTCGGAAAAACTACGTTCTCCGGATGCAACACTTATTGGAAGAGTTAGTAAAATTCTTTGAGCAATGCTGAAGTTTGGAGCAAAATTCACACAGACACTGCCTTTTATATATATAGATTACTGGAGTAGTGCCTTGCAAGTTTTGTGCTCATTAGTACATAAAATTAGATTGTTTTATTGTTTTTAGAACGTTTTCAAAAGCTTATCTAATTAATTTAGAAACTCCGTTGCGATTTTTTTTTCTCATTTTGTTTTGGCAATTTTGCGCCCCTCGATTTTTTTCACTCCGTGCCAGGGCACGGACTAACGTTTGTCCGGCCCTGAAAATAATACACATACACACAAATATATACAATCCTGTAAGTGGCTAACAATACAGTTAAAAGAAAGACACCAATTACACAACATATCGAGAGCCATCTCATCTGCATAAATTCTGTGGCGCGCTAGAGCATTGGATTTGAACCCGATTATCAAGAAGCGTATTCAGCAGGATTGCATCAATTTTTACGTGATGTTAGTATATGTTCAACTAGAACAATAACTCTCTTTAACATTAATTAATAATTAACTAAAAAAAGAAGTTTATTACAGTAGTTGGATAGGTTTTAATGAAATATTTTAATCGAAATGGCTTTTTTAATTTGGCTTATTGATATTGAAGATAAAAGCATCTATTTGTGTAAGTTTTGACGTCGGGACACCTAATTCAAGACGTCCATAAACCATCTTTCCTTCATAATTAGCTTGCTTAACTGTGTCATATTCCAGCACAAAATGCGTAAAAGTAATACTAAAACGGGCTACTTTCAAATAAAGAATAAACGAGGGTGGAGTTTTCACTCGTATTAAAATAAAGGAAAAATATAATTTGATTTGATTTCAAACGTAGAAAACTAGAAGACTTGTGCCCTTCTAAGACGGGCTTTTAACCCGCCAACAAGATCTGAGATCTGATTGTCACAGATTTACTAACGAAAGTCTTAATAGAAAATCTCATGTACATTGGCAGAGTGCTTAAGAAATAAAAAAACCATGAAAACAGAAATGATGATTCAATTGACGATAACTTTCATTTTGTAAATAACTTTACTTTTAACAATAACTTCATTTTATCTGAGTGAAAATAATGCAAAATCCACTAACAGAAAAAAATTCATTACCAGAATATAAAATAAAAAAAATGCTGAAAGAAAATTAATTCAAAAAGAATTTATAACATTTAAGATAACGACTTTCCTTTTAAATATTCAATTAAAAAATTAAATACCTAAAAGGAATAAAGGGAAAAAATATCGGTGCATGTAATTTCATAACAATTCCAATGAATTATGTTTTGTTTACGAACACTGAAATCAAAACTAATTTAAAATCTTCCCTATTCATACTGTTTACCAATCCGTCGGATAGTTTGAAGATCCCATAATTTAGCAAAATGATTCAATGTTTCGAAAAACTCCGAGAGAAAAAATACACAAAATAAACAACAACAAAATACTGAAAAATTTAGGAAAATAAATTAACCAAACAGCATCCTGTGTGCATGCTAACTTTTAGACAGATAAAGGGAAATTTATGATCTCATCATCCTTTTGGCACGTAGCCAGAT
>BGPR01002066.1:163077-187957 GCA_013235015.1 Araneus ventricosus
ATTTTGATATGACCTCTAAAGGAGTCGTTTTAGAATTTAAACAAAAGTCCAAAGTGTGATGACATTTTGATATGACATCTAGAGGAGTCGTTTTAAAATTTACCCAAAAGGCCAAAGTGTGGTTCAACATGAGTTTGCATCACGACGGACGCTACATACCGGGTGCGTCATAAATCCGTGCTAACTTCAAAAATTCATAATAAAAAAAGTAATGCTCGGAAAAAATTTCGGTTTGCGCGAATATGATCAGAGGGACATTGGATTTTTTCCCCATGAAAAAAATGATTCAAAACGTAAACGAAAGATGGAGCTCACACGTTATACTGAGACGTTTTATGCAAATCAGGCTAGCAATAAAAACCTGGCTGGAAATGGATTCGTCATTCGATTCCGGTAGAATGCTGTTGTTACCAGATCGAGCGTTGGTAGTTAAACTTTTCTACAAGAATGATGAATCCACAACTATTATATTGCGAAAGTTTCGCATGTAGAAAGGACTATAAAAAAGCCCTATTTCATTGAATGGGATACTGATTTTTTTTATATACATGGGAAAAAAATCCAGTGCCCCTCTAATCATATTCGAGCAAACCGAAATTTTTTCGAGCATTACTTCTTTTATTATGAATTTTTGAAGTTTGCACGAATTTATGACGCACCCGGTATTTAAAGGAGAATTTGATAGCTGGCACCTGTAGCCGTCTTAAAGTGCACTGGCAACCAGCAACATGGGACAAAACAACACTTCAGTGTCAACCTCTGAACGGGCTTTACGGGAAATTATTAGATCTGCCCATACCTTCTACCTTTAAGGTAATGCTTTAATAAGTTCTTATTTGCATTCTAGGTACAAAATCCAGGAGACGCCCCTACCTAATGGCCTTCTCTCTGAGCTTTACATTTCGCGAGTGCTGAGGAAAGACGCCGGCGTCTATGTTTGCTCGGCCACCAATAGCTATGGCAAACAAGATAAGAGCATCAAATTGCTTGTTTTAGGTAAGAAAATGACTCTAAGGCAAATTTTTTGCTTCCAAAATCAATATCCATTTTGTAAATTAAATGTAAACATCATTTAAACGTTGTCACTTGCGATTGATTCCGCTTTGCTTTGAATATTTTCTGGTAACACTGAAATATTGAGCATTGCCAGAGAATATGGAAAAATAAAAAAAAGCAATTGAGGTTAATTAGTGATTCATTTAATATAACTTAACGGTAATATTTTTATGAAGAACTTAAAATCAGAATGGATTTCGAATTGTATTTTCTTAATAGTGTTGAAGAATATCAAAGAAGCAACGTGTTGTCAAAATTTGTGTCATATTGCAGTTCTTCCCCGTGATCCCAGTTAGAATTACGGCTTGCTGTTAAAAAAGACCTCTAACAGAATATAGTAAAAAAGACATTAAATTCGTTAATAAAGTTTAAATAAGTAATTTTATGACGAAGAACGAAATTATTGGTAGACGTTTTAATTATTGCTATATAAAAATAAAGAAAACATCAGTCCATGTTAATTCCTCTTTCGTTTTTTGATAACAGAGATTATGTAAGTGCTTTTAAAATTAAATCCTTAAGAAAACTGAAAAAAACTCAGTTGTAGAATATTTTGGGATATTGAGTATTTAACTGTTATTTTATATGTAGAAAAATTGTTTTCTTAGCCCTGTAGATTTACAGAAATGCGTAGAATTGCGCAGATAAAGACATAGAATGTTTTATTTCCATAAATAAAAAGAAAGTTTTCAAATTATAATATTCAAGATTTAATTCACAAAGTAATGAAAGTGTTTGGCTGAAAATCAGATTTATTTTAAGGATTCACATTTTGACCTCCGTTATCGTTGTAGTGAGGAGAGAATAACATAAAAAACGACAAACATTCTTTTGAAATCGGATTAACCGACATTTGTTGTTGTTTGTGTCACATCTTTGTTATTTTACTGTTTTCACAAATTTTAATGTCTGGATTTTGAAAAATTGATCCACCTTAAAATGATTTTCAGTTATAATAACTTATTGAACAAGCTGTTAGATGCTTAACTTTCTAATATGTTCAACACTTGTGACACTATTTTTCTTTGGAATCATTTATGCTGTACGTATAATACATAAAAGAATTATAAATATTTTTTCCAGCTGTTCAAGCTGTGTTTAAATGAAATACGCTTTGATATTTGCTTCCTTTTTTTACTTTCTAAGAGTGTTTACTTGGTTCGAAATCATCGCGCACTCCGTTTGAAAATGTGATGTTTCAATAAATGATGTATCCAATAAAAACTCTTGCGAAAGTTTCATACCTTCAATAACCTCTCCCTAAATGATTTAGTCTTTTGTTGGATTATCAAGAATAGCTTAATGATGTGAACATATTAACAATTCTCTCATCTTGAATGTTTTGTTTGTTACATTCGGTAACTGATACGAAAATTATTGTTAATGACTCTTGAACGTTGTTACATAAGTTACGTGATTTATATACAGGCTGACAATTATTGGGGTATATGGAAAAAAACCTTGATAACTTTTGAACCGTTGGCGAGATTCAGTTAAAAGTTGGCGGTTGAATGCAGGGCATGTTGGAGTTTTTTTTCAGCATGCGCATTCTTATTGTTGTTGTTCATTTTTCGTTGAAAATGTCGAAATACAGCGTTTCTGAGCGTGTATCGAACGTCAAGGCTTACTATTCGAGCAATAACAGCCCGGTTGCGGCCCCATTGGACCGATAGAGTGCTTGAAGTACTGGAAGAGCACTTTGTAGAGCGCATTCTGGCTTTCGGGTACCCAAAAGGCCACTGGAATGGGAATCGCTTGGCCGACATATTCTCCTGATCTCAACCCTTGCGACTCATTTTTGTGGGGCAATATTAAAGACAAAGTTTACGCAAACAACACCGAAACCATCGCTGAGCTCAAAACTGCCATTCAGGAGGTCATCGAAAGCACCGATGTCTCGACACTTCAGCGAATTTTGCTCTTCGTCTGCGTCACGTCGTAGCCATTGATGGCAATCATATCGAGCATGCCATAAACTAAATCCGAATATCTGTAGTTACTTTTAAAATTTGAATAAAATTTTTGAACTCGGTAGTTTTTGGAAATTTTATTTCTTATTTCATATAGCTTAATAATTGTCACCCTGTAGTTTAGATTTGTAAAATTAAAAAGACGTGCGAAAGCTGCGCATCCATGATGACTAAGGTATTTATGAAGATGACAATGGGAAAAAATTTCATGGAAAACAGTATATTTACTTATTAATACTCAATTTCAAAATACCATAAATAGACAGCACTAACTCCAACGACTCTTGTTGGTCAGAAAACGCGCGACTAAATAACATTGAAGGCTGGCCTTGGCGATGAGCGCTCGTATTCTTAGGCTCGTTTATCGCAAGATTGTCATTTCACCAAAATGTCTACGAGTTTTTAATTTTTTTAAATTTAAGTTTTAAACAAACAATATATTTTAACGTAAATTGAGTATGCTATGTCAGAAGTCTGCAAATAATCCTATCTACTGATATTTTATTCATCTCTGTAGGATTTGTATTTGTTGAGAAAAAGGGATGTTGACAACAGAAATAAATTATAGGATAAAGCATCTAAGTTTTACTCAGGAGAAATTCGAGTGGGATTCTCTTTAGTAATACTTAGGATAATTCATATGAGGATATGTATAGGATAATAAAAATGCGCGCTAAAGGTATATTGTTATTACTATTGTTCACTTCTTCTGGTTCTTCTGAAATTTCTTTTTTGTATAATTAACATATAGTTCATCTAAGTTTTACTGAGAAGAAACACAAGTGGGATTCTCTTGAGTAAAAATATAATTAATCTAAGGAAAATTCATCTAAGTTTTAATCAAGAGAAATGGGAGTGGGATTCGCCCCTTTTCGCTTCTTTCTACCAGACGTGTATATTTTACTTTCTCTCTCTAAAGTGATTTAAATTTTTTTGCTCTCTCTCTACGGCTATAGCCGAAGTATGAAAAAAATCTTGATTACAGAGACTACAAAATCGAAATAAGTAGAATTATTTTGGCATTCAAGTTTCTTACTTAACCGTTATTATAATGTTTTCTATTTTGTAATTTCTGAGTACTGTTCTGATATCTTTCCAAGATTGTTTGGCATTTTCTAATTCATCTAAGGATAATGGATAGGATAATTCATCTAAGTTTTAATCAAGAAGAAATGAGTTATTCCCCTTTTCGCTTCTCTACAGACGTGTATATTTTACTCTCTCTCTAAAGTGATTTAAAGTTGCTCTCTCTCAGCTATAGCCAGTATGAAAAAAATCTTGATTACAGAGACTACAAATCGAATAGAAATTATTTGTATTCAAGTTTCTACTTAACCAGCAAATTGTTATAATGTTTTCCTATTTTTGTAATTTTAAGGTATGATTTATCTTTCCAAGATTGTTTGGCATTTTCTAATTCATCTAAGGATAATGGATAGGATAATTCATCTAAGTTTTAATCAAGAGAAATGGGAGTGGGATTCGCCCCTTTTCGCTTCTTTCTACCAGACGTGTATATTTTACTTTTCTCTCTCTAAAGTGATTTAAATTTTTTTGCTCTCTCTCTACGGCTATAGCCGAAGTATGAAAAAAATCTTGATTACAGAGACTACAAAATCGAAATAAGTAGAATTATTTTGGCATTCTAGAGTTTCTATCTTAGCCGTTATTTATAATGTTTTTCTATTTTATAATTTCAATGTATTTCTTGATACCAGTTTCCAAGATTGTTTGGCATTTTCCAAAATCTAAGGGATAATGGATAGGATAATTCTTCTAAGTTTTAATCAAGAGAAATGGGGTAGAAGTTAAGCACTTTTCGCTCTCCTTTCACCAGACGATGTATATTTTGCTTCTCTCTAAGTGATTTAAATTTTTTGCTTCTCTCTCAGCACTATGGCCAGTATGAAAAGATCTTGATTACAGAGACTACAAAATCGAAATAAATAGAATTATTTTGGCATTCAAGTTTCTTATTTAACCGTTATTAATGTTTTCTATTTTGTAATGTTCTAATTTACTATACTCCCAAGATTGTTTGGCATTTTCTAATTCATCTAGGGATAATGGATAGGATAATTCTTCTAAGTTTTAATCAAGAGAAATGGGAATTAGAGTTCCTTGCTTTTCGCTTCTTTCTTGAACGTGTATATTTTTCTTCTCTCTAATGGATTTAAATTTTTTTGCTTCTCTCACGGCTATAGCCAGAATGAAAAATCTGCAGTTACAGAGACTACAAAATCGAAATAAGTAGAATTATTTTGGCATTCAAGTTTCTTATTTAACCGTTATTATAATGTTTTCTATTTTGTAATTTCTGAGTACTGTTCTGATATCTTTCCAAGATTGTTTGGCATTTTCTAATTCATCTAAGGATAATGGATAGGATAATTCTTCTAAGTTTTAATCAAGAGAAATGGGAGTGGGATTCGCCCCTTTTCGCTTCTTTCTACCAGACGTGCATATTTTACTTTCTCTCTCTAAAGTAATCTAAATTTTTTCTCTCTCTCTACGGCTGTACCAGAAGTATGAAAAGATCTTGATTACAGAGACTACAAAATCGAAATCAATAGAATTATTTTGGCATTCAAGATTCTTATTTACCGTTGATGTAATGCTCCTATTTTTCGTTGTACAGGTACAGCTCTGCATATTTCATAGTATTTTGTTTGGCATTTTTTTCAGAGCCTCACCTCACTGTCAGATATTCTCATAAACAAGTCAAGAACCACAGTTGAATGGAAACCCTTATAGACCGCAGTCATCATATCCTATTGTACAATTCTGGAGGGACACAGGTAAAAAATTAATTTAATAAAAACAGTTTCTAACAGCACCCTTATTAGTATACACAAAAATAGAATGCTTTTTTTATTTAAATTATTTTCTACTTTTTATTCTTTAATTTATAATTGATTATTATAAGTATGTTGGAATCTTGAAATAAACTTTTCTCAATCACAGGTGTATACGTGTAAGTAAGGTGGATTAACTGATAATTAGGTTCTGAAAATATTAAAATGGTGAATTGTCATTGAAAGCACTCAAGATTAAGAATTTGAAACTAAGCTCCATCAGAGCGTAGATTCGAAATCGATAGAGAATTCCCCATACTAACATGAAACAGAATCATCCTTAAATAAGAATTATATAATAAAACATCTGTTTCGTAGAGTTTTCAGTGACAGTCCATAGAGTTTATAGCATACATAATATGACACAGACCAAATATTCAAAATAATATCTGCAATCGCTTTGTTAAGGAATAGTTCGATGGCATATCTGGGTTTTGATCATAAGGGCCATGGACGCCATTAAAGAGGTATAATTTTGACGTGAAAACGATCTTTCCCTCTTTACATTGATAGTCGGTCAGGCTTTCTTGTGTGACAGAGAAATCAGATTTATTGCAACTAAAGGTAGAAACGAAAAGGATGGTCCATGAAGAGTTTATCGCATAGTATTTGTTTTCCTGTGACGTCATGGTACCAGGGTACAGGCACATGCGCGTGATTAGTATGAATTGTTTTAGGCAAGGAGTTATAAATAAGTGTAGCGTGGAAACGCTTTAGCTAGGGGTTAATTCTGGTTCATTTTAAGAGCTTGAGGGATATTACATGGACCCAAAGTAGGACAATAAAAATAATATCAGAATATAGGTAAAATCAGGTATTAAAATTGAGAAATTTCAAACGCACTATGTTTTTATTATAACATGCAGAGTTTTCTTCTGAATGTAGGCAAGATATAACAATACGTAAAGAAACATTGTATAAAGTTTGAATTAAAAACTTGAATATACCGGAAATATGACGTTTATAGTAAATAATGTTTTACTGCTTTATGCGAAATGTAGTTCTATATATCAATCAGATGGCACTTAAAAACTACTCTAAATAACCTAGAAGGGCCAATTCAGTTCCGTCATTGGAATGTTTCGTGAAAACTCAGGATAAAATCATAAAACAAAGTATTAATATGTAATTTTATTATCAATCTCTTTATTACAATATTTTGTAGGTATAATTAGTTTGCAGAATAGATAAATCTAGAAGTTTATGTCCGCGTAGCAAGGCTCCGAGGGACCTGTGATTTACCTGACAGCAACTAGTACTTGCGCTACTCTGCTAAATGTCAAATGAAATTATAATGTGTTGTCCGACATCAGAAATTCTACGGCGGTGGACCCAAAACTTGTCTTTCTTCTTATTTTGTTATCAATTTGTTTTTTCTGAGTATTTGGAGATGATCCTCTTTTACAGGATGAATATCAATCCCCAGGCAGTTTAGTTCTGCAACGGTGTAGATTTGAGGACAGACTTAACCAGCCTAGACAGGTACAGCTCAGTTAAAACCTTCAGTGGAACACTCATTCCTTAGATCCAGCAGTTATCGAGCTCTCAAGTATTAAAAAACCCACCTCAACAACAAGCCAAAAGGGACCAGTAAAAGCAGATCAAATTAGACAAATCAAAGGAAACCAGTAACTTTTTTAACAAAACTAACACTAGTTATGCACAAAACTCAGTATTCCAACACAGGGGTATGTAAATGTGAATGACTTGCCAAAATATCTAAAAAAAAATATTTCCCACTCCTTTACAGGGAAAGCTGACTATTAAAATAAACTAATGCTTCAAAATAAATTGAAAAATCCATAAAATACAGATAATTGTTAGAAATTATGGAAAAGAGCTCGTTTTAAAGTAAGCACTAAAGACAGACTAAATGAGCTGCTTAAACACAAATTAAGATATTTAGCATGGGACAAGCACTTCTGACCAATCAAGGTTCAAGAGACCTAAAAAAAAATAAAATGCAAGTTTAAATTAAAATACAGAGATAAATAATAAAAGAGACCACCTTTACCTGGTTGTTGAGGAATGGTGAAAATCCAGGGAATTAATCAATCTGGAAAAAAGGAAATAGCGTTTTGTACGATCATTTCCTCAGTATGGCTTTCCGTTCATCGAAAGGAGAATCTGAACTTTTAACCAATCCAGAATTTGGGTAATATTTAAATCTCTTCTGCTGGGTGAAAAGGGTTTAAATTTACTATTTGAATGAATCAAGTTTTTTAATTTGTTTATTTCCTTCACTATATTCTCTCAACAGTCAAGTGTATTCTCAAAACAAGTATTTCACTTCGATATCCTTGTTCAAACTATAGGGTCGTTTCCTTGTACTAAACTTGGCGTCCATTTGGCGAGCCCGGCAGTTCCAGCAGTGGCGAATGATGGACTTTCTAGGAAGGGACCTCCAGACTTTTCAACCCTATTTCTGGTTTCATGGAACTTTCTAAAGTTACGTCACTTCCTACATAAACCAAATTCCCTTCCTGTTGAAATATAAAGAAACAAAACTCAAGCCAAGAAGGTCAGTTTGGAATTTGATCAACAAATCTTTGGGTAAGTAACAAAGAAGCCTTTGAGCGTTGTATTTAAGTTTTATAGGTAGTCTCGTTTTTTACTGTTACTGTGTTAATACTTGTACTAGTTCTTTGTTTGGAACTATTTGTAAAATAATAACTTTATTTTTTTAATCCTGTAGACTATTCCATACACACCTGATGGGTGCACATTCACAATATCATAAAACACTCATGCTAAAAAAATCAACACATAAAGTATTCCAATTTTGAATGTTTTTTGTATTGCTTTTGAGGTTTTTGACCTGCATGATCAGATAATATTCAAATATCAGAGTCATTTTATGTTCGTTAAAACCCTAGGTTTAAGCTACTCAGTGTTAAGAAAATGGGCTCCGCGCCAGGACCCTCACAATGTTTCTCGGTGACAGGTTCCCTCTAAGGGTTCAGAAGAGCAAGGCGTCCAGCGAAAATTCCCATCATACCCACAGGCCCCTCAGGGCCCGGGGGACATCGCCACACGTTGTGAGGGAGTCCGCAGACAACGAGTTCGGATCAGTGGCTGTCTGACCTGTAAGATTCTTTATTAGAGGGTTGATGAGGTTTCATATCTGACATAGAGATTTGCTTTTACCTGGAGAGGTTTAAAATTTATTAAGAGTATGGAGGCCTCTTGCCTGCAGGGGCTCTAGGTGTTCCTCCTTCTCCTAACCTACCACTTGATTTAGTCTTTTTTTTTCGTAACCCTTATTGACATATCCCTCAGTGGCATCAGATTCCAGTGGTCAGGGGAGGGGCTGAGTATAAAAAACTTTGCCCATCGTCTATGAGTGTAAAACTTAGGCTGAAATAAACCAAGAATTTCATAACTTGCACAGACTTGACTCACTGACAATAAGAATCATAAAGAGACAACATAAATACTTCGATATTAATAAAAATGTGAAAGAAGTAACTAGCCAAAAGTCGAGTCTTCAAAAATGAATTGCTATTACAATTGAACCCATACTGAAAGTAATAGACCTTTTCAGCCAGAAAGTAATGTTTAAACGTTTTCTACTTATTTTTTAAGAGAGAAATTAAGAAAAAACAGTTGATGATGATAAATTAAATCAGAATTCTGTTGGCTCTGGGGTGAGGGGGCTGCCAGCGATACCTCCGGAGTTCTTGCCATGCCCCCCTCCACATCAGTCTCTACTAAAGAGAGTTTTTATCAGACCATAATTTGGGCCTAAGTAAGCAAAAACAATTGACTGGCAGGTGATTTTAAAGGTGCAGGACTTATTTCTGAGTTTTACATATTATTCTATAGATATTAGTATTCAACGTCAAAACAGATGAAATCTACATTTGTCTAATTTCAATTGTCTTATAAGATAACTAAAATTCACCCCTTGCTTCCTATTTTTTACTTTTGAGGGTATTGGTTTGCACAACTTTCACTTTTACTTTTTCACGAACTTGGGGAAGCAAAAAACCTGTAATATTACACCAATCCCCTTTCCTGTTTCTTGTGTCATCAGTACCAGTTGGGTTCATTTTGCCCCCAACCCTAGTGCTGCGTTGCCCCCAGGGGTGCATGACTGTAACAGGTTGGGAACCTCTGTCCTAGGCGATCGCCAATGGGCACCACAACAGTGTCCATCTAACGAAACTGACATTTGTTCATCTGATTTGTGATCCTCAAATTAAATTCTGAACTTCAATGCGTATTTAACTATAATGTAAAATATCACTAAGCATACAAATACATTACCAGTGGCGGCTCGTCCATAAGAGCTGATGTCGACCCTGAAATTATTTTAAGAGATTGTATTTTCGATTTTATTGTAATTGGCTTACTTTTCCAATTTAAGAATTCAATGATCAACGAAAATGGTAAAAAGTAAAAAAGAACGTAAAAGAAAGACGGAAAATCAATCAAGAATTGAGAGAGACAGATCAGAACTGCAGCAAGTTTTACCCCTCCTGAGGATCCGAAATTAATGCAATAATATAAAGCGAAGCGGGAGAAAAGCAACCCTTTCTTCGCTCGAAATTGCATTCATTTGAGCTGCATTTTTCCCAGCTCTCACTTGGCGCAACTTCCTCAATTGGCTTTTTTTCGCTTTTTCTCAGTAGTTCAGTCGTTAAGTCGGTTTTTTAAAATCCGATTCTGGAGGAGTTGTAATTTTTTGCTTCCTTATGTTTTTTGGGGTGCTGATTACGAATCTAAGGTTTGCCACCGATAATTTTTGTTGGAATTTTAGTTATAGCCAAAAACATGAAAATTTTCACCCCAGTGTTTTGCTTATAACTCAAAAATTATCAATTTTTAGTATAACATCATTATATATCAAAATAATCAGCACAAAATTAACTACAAATTAGACCTTTACAACTTGTGCAGCAATGCTTGTTTCTTAGACATTTGGCGCAGTTTAGCCAAAAATGGCTCTTGCGCCATTAAACCTCATACAACCAACTTGTTTCTGAGCTGACGAGCCGCCACTGTACATTTCTGAGGCTTAAAATAAAAGTTAATGAAAATTAATAAAGATTATATTTCTTTTTGCACATTTAGAAATAATATTCCATTAATTTCCAAAAACCATACATTTTTATATCAAGTTTGTCTATTTTTGGCTGTATTATGTTTGGCTATATGCTTGCAAAAAATGTATGTAAGTATAGGCAAGAGAAGATTTTTTTTTGCCTAGGGTTTAAGATTTTTCAATACACACTTCTTGTGAAAGTTTGCAGAAATTGTTTTGAGATATTTCCATTTCCCTTATTTCCTGTCATTATAATATTTAAAAGGAAATTTATTCCGGTCAGAAACTTGACTTTCATGAAAGCTGACGAATTTATAGAAATAAGTTTATTACGGGACAAGTAATAATCTTTAAACTCATGAATTTTATATATGTACTAATATTTAAATTTAAAAAATACAGATTATTTTTAAAGCATAATTCACCATTCTGATTCTAGCTGAAAATTATTAATAATCCTGACATCTTTATTCAAAATTAACAGAAAAAGTGTAATAAAAAATTATGACTTGTTTGAGTTACTTCTTAAATTAATAAACTATTTAGAATTGTTACATCACAGTTGATATTTAGTTTTTGGACTTTAAAAGTCATGATTTTTGCATAACATTTTGTTAGTAACTTCTAGTCTTTACTTAACGTAGACAATTAAATCGGTATCAGAAATAATGACTGAAACCTGTTACATTCAGATTTGCAGACTGTTTACAATTGCTACTCGTTGTTAGGCATTCAGCGTCTTGTTTCTGTTGAAATTCAGAACGCAGATTAATTAACAGCGCTTTGACACTGAAAGAAAAAAAAAACGTTTCAAAATTATTGGTTTGATTCATCTTAAACGCAGATTTTGAAACGAACTGTTCAATAACCAATATTATTATTATTATTATTATTTAATTATTATTATTATTTATTTGTATTTTTAAATCAAAGTGTGAGAGGTTTACAGTTTTGTAGAATGCAAACTTATTTAAATTTTAATGAAAGTATGCAGCTTTAGATATCATTACCTATTCAAAACTGTAGTCACGGTAATAACGGGAAAATTATTTTTGTACCTTTTGTCTATATTCTTGTGAAAAAAAAGTAAATCTGTTACGCAACAGCATAATTTATTTTCATGTTTTCTTTCTTATGATTTTAAAGTGAAAATGTTGCAGTAGACAAAATGGCGTGAATCATTTCCTTCAAATTATACTCAAGAGAATCACTTTTAATGCAGTTCTTCGTAGTTTCATCTAAGCTGGCGCATAATTATAAATGTCTTGTTGGAAAAGCTTTTCCATCACGCTACCGTTTCGTAGAAAGCACATTAACCTCGACTGAAGGTGACTATATTTATGAATTTGTCGCTTTCTTTTGGCACATAATATGTCTCCGAAAAAAGGAGAAAATTACCGCAGTGATAAAATAATGAATGGGAGTTTTTAGCTTGAAGTTCATTGTTAAGGTGAATTCACTTATCGATACAACTTAACTGTTCAATAGCTTTTTAAATTTGTTTAAAAAGTTATGTAAAAACTGGTGGGAGACTCGGTTACTTAATGTTGCGGTTTTGGGTTCTTTATAAAAAGATAGTAGTATTTCGCCAAAAATCGCTATGTTTCTTGCATGCATTCAGCCTGGCTATGAATCAAAAATCTTCTCCTTGCTGTGATGTCGGAATCTGGAAAATGGAAGTATTGCTTAAGGTGCTGTTCTCGTCAATTCTTTGCAATTATAATTGTTTAAGTAAGAGATGTGTTTATAGTAAGTTAGCTTTTGAAATGGGTCATATGTAAAAAAATTATTTTTCAAGTCGTACATGTGCATATTTATAGCAATAGGAATTTTTTAAAATAGGGAGAAAAATATATTAAACTGCTTTCTTCTGTGAGTTTAAAATTAATATAATAAATAAAAAGATAATCTGTATAAACGATGCTTAGTATACTATATGTATTTTGTTGTTAGTTGATATTACAAATAATAATTTCTTTCCGTTTGAAAGACTACGGGTTATCGGGTATAAAAAGATCTCCAGCTCAATAATTACCATTTCTGAAGACTCACTCACTTAGTTTCCAGAGAAGTTTATCAGTTATTGTTGAGCAACGGATTCCGAGACTACCACTTTTGGACGATTTTTTACCGAAAAGGGATGACTGGCAATGAGTCATATGAGTGCATTTCCTGAGTTCTTTGTTAGATCACGCTCAATAAACGTCACCCTTCCATTCTTCACGTTCCCCCCTATTTTGATGAAAATGACTCGCCCGGTGCATGCGCAAAAGCGAGGAGGGTTTCCCAATCCGTTGCTAAACAATATCTGTCCCATTACTTGGGAGTTTGGTAACGAGATTCTTTATTCATATCCGCAAATGTTAGAATTTCACTAATGCTATTTAAAAGTTAGTTTGAGCTCTAAATTTTGTTTGGGTCAGCTCTTTCTATCGTATTTTGGTACTTTTACACACTAGAAGAAAAATAAAATGAAATAAATGAATTCTTAATGATCCACATGATATTGCGCATTTGTATTGCGAATTTCAAAACAGACCAAGAATTCTGCTTCGTAGCAGTTCAAAAAGAGTGTCTGTCTGTGATCTGCGTTTTCAAATCTGCTCTTCCTTTTCCATCAATTTGAAACTCATCAATGGGAAGTTGGGATCCTGATTTAATAATGGTAGAACGGTTCCATTTTCGGAAGTCGGCTCATCCTCTACTTTTGATTTTGAATTGCTCTTTTGATCAAAGTTTTCCTAAGACATATTAAGCTTATTGCGAATATATTAAGGAAGCGAAATGCTTTCTATGAATTGAAAGATTTGTATTAGGTAGGTAGTGCTACTGGGATTTGATTATTGAATTATAATTTTTTTTTATTTTGGTGGAACTTAATTGGATATTTAAAAACCTGGTTATATGTTTACCGTTTTTACGTTTCTTTCCCGGAAGAAAATCTGCTAAATCTGGTGATAACAATTTGCAGTTGATGGAGTTCTATGAGAATAACGCTAGAAGTTAGTCTTAGCTTTTTAATAGTTGGTTTAAACCGGTATAATTTTGAGACATTACTCATATGCTCAAATTCTTGTAGTCACAGTTAACTCTCTGACTGCTTATTCCGCGATTTTCGCGGGTAGGAAGTCAGTCTATTTCTTTCTGCATCTTGCGATTTTCGTGAGCTAATATAGCATTGAATCATATTATACTAAAACATCTTTGTCTATCTATAATAGAAAAGCCCAGAGATGTCTGTAACGCTGGACGTAGCTTAAAATAACTCCGCCCCTTTTGTCTGCGTCATTATTGAACGAGCCAATCGGATGATTGTATAATAATATTACCTCAGCTTTCAACAATGAAAGAGAAACACGCAATTATAGAAGGACGAGACTCAAGTTTGTGTGTTGTGCTGCTGATGAATCCAGTCAATTTTAGGAACCATTTTTATTAGGCTACGTTCCACAGCACAGAACATTAAAGTTACAACACACAAGTCAAAAACAGAGTACTACATCACGATACAAGTACACAGACAAGAATGACAGAGAGGCATCATGGGAAGAAGATGGCTCCAGTAGCGCCACCTACCATAGAAAGGAGAAGGCAGTTGATTGCAACCGCTACACAATTAAATATTTGTTTAAACAATGAAAACAGATTGAATTGCGTTTCAACAATGAAAAATATTGTTGCAAGTTATGTCCAAAAATATTTTTATTTCTTAATCACTCTAGCAATCTACTAGTAAATAATAATTTGCTTGTTTAATGTTATTTGAATATGTGTGCAAACATTGCATCTAAATGGTGATTTTTAAAAAATCGGCTGTCAGAGGGTTAAGTATACATGTGGGTGAAGCTTGGGATTACTGGATCGTAAAATGGGAGTTAGAAAAGTTACCGTTGACCATGGCTTCATTAGAAGAGAAAGAATGTTAAGAACACATTGCATGAAACAAGCATCATTCAGGAATTCAATACTAAAATGGATGCAAAAACTACAGAAGTCTACTAATGAACAGAATTTACTTTCTACCATAGTGAGGGCATACGTGAAGAGTGATTGTGAGAAATAATTAATTTGTAACTAAATATCTAAAAATAAAATTTCTCAACATGAAAAATCTGGATATATCAAGCATCTCATTCCTTTTCACATATTCTATCCGCTTCATATCCTTATGACCTTTGAACAATTTTAAATTTTAAGCAAACTTTATGGAAAGCCTGGATATAAAATTTGCATCATTCCTGCATTTAACTTTTGAACTTTTCTTTTCAACTGTAGCTCCCTCTGGATACCCTACTGATCTCACGGTCTATCCCAGTGGTCCAAATGAGCTGATCATCCGTTGGAAGGTAAAAAACTCTTATTCTGGTTTGGATACTTAAATAAAATAAGAATATCTTTTGATGTAGATTGTTTAAAAATAACATTAGAGAGATATAGATTGTTTAAAAATAACATTTGAGAGATATAGATTGTTTAAAAATAACACTAGAGAGATATAGATTGTTTAAAGATAACACTAGAGAGATATAGATTGTTTAAAGATAACATTGGAGAGATATAGATTGTTTAAAGATAACATTGGAGAGATATAGATTGTTCAAAGATAACATTGGAGAGATATAGATTGTTTAAAGATAACATTAGAGATATAGATTGTTTAAAAATAACATTAGAGAGATTTAATAATTATTACGCATAAAGCACTTATTGCAATGATTGATAGTCTATCTTTAATATATTTTAAATATCCTAAAATACCATTTGAATGAAATATAATTTGAAAAATAAATAATTTCTTCCTCTTTTACATTTTGCTAGAAATATTTTTGCACTTTAAAAATAGTCACCAGTAATTATAATTTATTTAATTGATCTTCGTTACTTTAAGAATGGTCGACTCCTAAATGCTTATTTTTGAAATTATGGACGAGTTTTCTGTTTTATTTTCTTGCATTAAAAACCTTGACTTTATTTGAATTACTTTTGGACTTCCGCATTGAAGATTCAATTCAGTTAGCATTATACCAGAATTGCGTAGTTAAGGTATTTTAATGTGAATAAACAAAACAGGAAAGTCGTCCATAGTTAAATTCAAAAAGCGTTGAATTAATCATTCGGTACATATTTGGGATTTGTTTGCAATTCTGAAATTCTGTATAAAAATTGCCAATATTTTATGCCTTATGAAGTGTCTCCTACCACCCTCTGTGTTTGCTAATGGAATATGTGATCATCTTGTTAATTAATTAAATCAATCCGAACAGTAATGACGGTTCGGGCGATCAGATGCCTATCATTTAACGACTTTTAAGGACATTTGTTTTTAAAGGATTAAAAGAATAAACTCGAATGAGAACTCATTGTATCTATTTAAATAGATTCAAAGGTGAGCCAATTTTACAAGAAAAGTTTAGTTACACTATCATTTCTTCTTAGGAGTTTTCGTTTCTCTTCTGTTATCTGCCGTATTTCGGTTCGTACAAATTTATTTGATAAATGAGTTCTTAATTGTTTAATGGTGTATCTTTTTTTCAGGCTCCTGCTCCTGACCAACGCAATGGAGCCATTCAAGGTTACGAGTTGGGTTACAGGGAATACGACTCCATGGAGTCTTACTCCATGGTACCTTACACGTACCGCGAGGCCCCTCTAGGACCCAGCGTATCTCAAGAGTACGTGCTGGACAGACTGAAGGACGACACCGAGTACGAGATCGTGGTGCGGGCTTACAACAGAGCGGGGAAAGGACCCACTTCCGTACCTGTCGTAGGAAAGACCAAAGAAATCGGTATTTTTGAATGCATTATTCTTTTAAAAATATTAAAAAAATTATAAAGCACAATGTTGATGATTATTCTTTTAAAAATATTAAAAAAAATTATAAAGCACAACGTTGATGATTATTCTCTTAGAATTATTTAAAAAAATTTATAAAGTACAACGTTGATGATTATTCTTTTAAAAAATTGATGAAGTACAACGTTTACGAACTCTTGCAACAGAATAGAGGTGATAAGTTAGTTTAGCTTAGATATATTAACAATCTATTTGGATTATAAAACAAGGCTATTTTTAACGGGCCTCGTAATTTTGAACCGTGGTCAAATGACGAGGACCACACCTAAGTCGGCACGCCTCCTCCTAACTTTCGCCGCCTAGAAGCCGGCGAACGTTTGGCCATTAACGTCAGATTTAATTTGCACTAGGCCCAGATATATCTCGGATTCTTTTATGGAATCGGGTTTCGAACCTGGAAGCATCCGGTCCCAAAGTCGAACCTTATCACAAACCACTTCGGCCCCTAGAGGTGATAGGAGCAAGCAATAACAACAGTATAGAATGGAATCTGTAATCATGTCTTTAATTATTCTGTAAACATTAATAGGTTAATTATTAATCGAAGGTTCTAGAAGTAAGGAGAGTACATTACTAGCAGAATCTATAGTAAAAAATTCAAACAATGAGAAGAATAAAATCAGATTTTCCTATCAAGTTATCTCTGGTTTTTTTTTTTATCATTTCTCAAACTTTAAAATAACTCGTTCTATAAAAGTTAAGCATAATTGTTAGATTTAAAAATTGCCTTTTAACGTACAATTTCCATTTCTAATGTAAATGCTCCAATTAACGCATTATATGCATACTCACGAATGTGGAGGATCGGGGAGGAAACATCTTCCCTAGTGTCCGATTTACGTAGCTAATTATTTCATCCTGGGAATTTAATCAAACTTTTATTTATTATTTCACTGCTGCATTTTACCACTGTGCTTGAATACTTTAAAACACGAAAGAAAGTAATAGAGCAAATATCCGCCAAGCATTGCCAATTTCGCAAATGAGAACAAATTGTGTACAAATAATGAAATCTGAGTAAGTTGATAATAATATTTTTTGAGGTAGACTTATGTCTCTCCATAGTGGTCTAATGGTGTGTCGGGAAAGGAAAAAATTATGATGCTTTTCGCGCTAAATATAAACGCTTATAACTCCGCAACCAAATAACACAAAGAGTTGATTTTACTTTCATTTAGCAGATAAAGGTAGATATTAAAGATTGCAAAAATAATTTTAGAATTTGTAATTACAGTTTCGCCACAGTCGAGCTGCAAAGTTGGTGAAAATAATGAAAACTTTTGATGACGTCACAGCGATGTTAAACGCTTAGAGCTTCGCAACCAAATAGTTGGTTTTAGTTTCATTTAACAGAGAAATGTAGACATTGAAGATTACAAACAGAATTTTAGAATTTAGAGTAACGGTGTAGTTATAGTCGATCTGAAAAGTTCGAAATCGTGTTCAAAATCAAAGTTAAAAGTTCGTTTCAATCGTGCAAAATTTTGATGACGTCACAGCAACCGATGCTCGCGCACGCAGACTATGCAAGTACATTAAGCAATTCATTCATTAAATTAGGCATTACGTTCACGCGAAATATTACTCCAGAATTGTTGAATTGCGTCGAATTTCGTGCTAAAGTTAAACGCTTATAGATCCGCAACCAAATAACAGAGAGAGTTGGATTTAGTTTCATTTAACAGAGAAAGGTGGACATTGAAGATTGCAAAAAGAATTTTAGAGTTTCGAAATAACGAAGAATTTTACATGGATAGAGACTAAGTCACCAATAGTCATTGTAGACTATAGAGTTAGTAGTCACATAGAGTTACTTTAGTCACAGAAAGTCACAGCTGAGTAAGGTAAGTAAGTCTACGCCCCTCAAATCCAGCGGCCGTTTCGCAGAGACAGCCTCCCGTAACTTTTTTTTTCTAATTTTTATTTTAGCTGTAAAATGATCGTATGTTCTACACTTTTCATAGCTAAAAAGGAATTATTATTTATTAATAATTTATAATTATTAATTATAATAATTAATTATTATTTATAATTATTTATTTTATTCATTTTTAGGAACTTTGGAGTCTCCAGATTTATGGGTAGAATCCACCACCGCGACGTCCATCTCCCTGCGATGGTCCGGAAACAACGACTTCAAAAGTGGAACGCTTCGTGGGTACCATTTTAAATTATCAAGAAAGCTGATGTTTAAAACATTTAAAAAATCACTTTCAATAAAAAATAATTTTCAACTTTTTACTTCAATCAGGTCCCAAAGCGCTTAAATATTTATTGTATTCAGTATTTATTGAAGAAATGATTGTCAGATTTTATAAAGCAATCGATATTATTAAATTTCAAACAAATTTACAGCCTTTTAAAATTTGATGGAATTCTCCAACAGAAACGAAATATTGTATAATTTGGATGATAAACTTTCTTAGGAATTAAATTAATTTAACAAAGCCCTTTTTTATACTAATTTTTCTAAAATTTCTATTTTTGCGTATACTATTCGGCGGAATCAGAATTACCAATTGTTTTTATAACAAAACCCTTAGTATTGCTGGTGAATCAATTAAATTATTTATTGAATAAACCACTCGCTCCAGTACTGAAAAGTAGTTGCTTTAATTCTTTCATTCGGGACCAAAACATGCTTTTTAACAAGGTAACACATGAAATAAAATCAAAATGAAATTAATTCGTGTGACGAAACAATCGCATGTCAAAAGTAATGCATATGTTATTTAATATTTAACTTTACATTGATTTAAGTTGTGTTGTAATAATGTCACATCTTTTTTGCTTCTTCAAGATACGTAATAAAATTAATGATCTTTTAAAATTAGAATGACTTGTCGCTTTTGAGCATAGAATGACTCCATAGCATTGTATTTCACTGATTAAATTTATTTTCATTCGCCGAATAATTATACTATAAGTAACTTATCAAAATTATTAATAATTACTCTTAATCCAGAAGAAATTGGTAACTTATTTCATTTTAACTTCTATCGAAATCTGTTTAAACCGAAAGCTGTTGTGTTCAAATGAAATTTAAAGCAATTATACTCTTTAATGGAAGACGACCAAGACTATTATAGTACTGCCTAAGGGTTTCTTTTTATAATTTTCTTGTAATGCATTATAAAGAAGGATAGCTCCACAACTTAGTACATTAAATTATTGCTAAAATGTAATAAAGCACCAATATTTTACACGTAAAATATTCACATTCTTCGCAAAAACGCATTTGGCAGGAATTCAAATTCTAGAGTCGATATTTTCCTAGAATATATCTAACCTCATATACAGATGCCCATATAATGGAATAAGGTCTCCTGGTGAGCAAAATATAATAAAATTCGGGGGAAATGGAACCTGACGCCCAAAATTATAGACTTGACTGTTAAACTTCCTGTACTTTCTAATTTAATGTCGCATTCTATTTTGACAATGCGCTGTTTTGATTCAACTAAAATTCCATGCAGTTTTAATTAAAGACTAATATTTCATGGATTTTTCTCTATGTATTTTTAAATTGGATTTATAAAGTCTATGGCAGACTTTAGTTAAGTCTAGAAATGCAGTAATTTGATGCTCTTGTGACGTAATTAGTGATTTCGTTAACTTGGCAAGCAGCATATAAATGTACATCAAGTAAGATGAATCAACTCTATTATTTACCTAACGTTCTGTTTACTGTAGCTGTAGTAACAGCTTTAATTTGCACGAGAACACCTAGTTTATGTATAAAATATTGCCGATTTCATGTTAAAACTTTTATCTATAATTTATCGATGCGGAAACTGGAATTATAGAAAAAAGTATCTTGAAACAATTTCTTTATGACCTCGAATGAGAATAAAAAATAATAGTTTATGGAAAAATATGCCATCATATTATAAAAAATTCCCGGAAGGATCCCCAAAATTCTTTTATAATCGTTTGCAATTATTTGTACGAGTTGCTATAGCAACGCACAGCTAAATTCCAACCAGAGTAGTTTCTCCCAAAATAGTTAATAAAATAATCTGCTCATTAAAAGATTATAAGCAGCGTAGTCGGGCGATGGCCAGTTAACGCGATGAGGTATCACGCGCGCCTCTTTCAAAACGTATTCAAAATAACCACAGATTAGTGAACGGATACGTGACTGGTGTTCTAATCGCTTTGTTAAGGCATAGGGAACACTGATTCATTCTCTTTCAGAATCGGTTCGTTCGGAAGAAGGCGAACGTTTACTTCCGAATTTTACAGTCATGGACAAAATGGTTCATGGCTCTAATTACCATACGAAAATTATTGATATTTTTTTATTCAACTGCTTATTTAATCATAAAATAGTTTTATGATTTCCAACCAAATGGAACTTCGTCATTTCTACATAATGCAATTAATTAATTTAAGAATTATTTAATTTCGGATACTTGAATACAAATAATAAATGTAGAAATCTTTTTTAAAAAAAACGCTTTTACTAATGCATTAAAAAAGAAAAAAATAGTTTTTTCTCAAAAATCTGGAGGTCAAAACAAAAATCGGAAATGACGTATCATGTAAGCCTTTAGGATCTCTTGCACATATAAAGATACATATCATTTATAGAAAGATAATATTGTTCTTTTTAATATGTAATGTGTTAATTGTGCTTTTTCTAATTTTTAGGCAGGGTCCATAAACATGGCAAAATTTACCGATATTACTTAGAGACAAAAAGATATGGACAAGGCGTTATGAAAATTACTCAATGGTGATATGGGCTTCAACGAAAGTATAATATTCCTAAACCGAAACTGCTACGTCACCTTCTAGAACTAAATAAACATTATGAATTCAGAAAACCGAAAGGGTTGACCGAGGACTAATTCAAGACCGAATAGTTTATTCTAAGAATATTAATACAGGGTGTTTCTGTTTCAATTGCTTCCAAGGTACGACTTAGGACATAGGTGGTACGACGTAAGAACCGGTTTCCTTAGTCATACCGATGTTACTACTTTAAAATTTGTTTATTTCATTCGACATAGTACGTGTATTTTGAACTTTCTTGCAATAAATAGTTGCAATATTCAAAGAAATTTTGAATCATGCAAAATTTAATCCTTCATTTAGTAAAACCTGCAATTTATAGACTTTTTTTCCTTGGGGGTACGATTTAAGCAACCTTACCCTAATTAGTGAATCTATTGTTTCTTACTTACGCTAGGAGACAAATATACGAGAGTGTCTTCGGCATAGTTTATCCCAGGTTTGTTTATCTATTTATTCCGTTGCATTGGGTATAACTGACATTTGTTTTTTCTCTATACAGGTCACATCCTTCACTACAGAGCGGAAGGCAACAAATGGATGGAGAAGTCTATTCCGAGCACTTACCAGGACAGCTATGTTCTCACCGATTTAGAAGAAAACACTTTATATTACCTGTACATTCAAGCAGTAAGCGGTCTGGAGCAGAGCAAACCATCTGGGACCGTTAGTAGCAAAACATCGGGTAAGCAGTTGTTTGCGCATAACATAAAGATAAATAGCTTTCTGTTAGTGTGCTTCTTTCTAAGTAGAATTTCTTCTTTGTGGATAAATGTTTTCTTCCTTATTTTGTTCCATTTTTTACGGAATAGGTTCAGGCCTCAGAGAAAATTTTTAATTTCGACCTTAAAGTCGTTTTCCTCGACAGAAAACCTATTCTAATTTTGAATCTGCATGGATGGTGGCTTCTGATGAAATCATCCACCGGATTCTTCTTCCTTCTCGTTCTTTTTCATTCGTTTTTTGTTAATATTATTGTATTTTTACCTCTATCACAGTTAAAACTTTCCTTATTTTATATTAATATCTTTCTAAGTAGCTTATGTATATGAGTAAAAAAGTACCTAGATAAGATCTGTAGAGTGTCCTCAACAGATAGTACTTGCTGCTATAATGACCTGCAATTTTATTCAGATAATATACCAAGTGGTATCGCTGTGTTAATAACAAGAATTGTTCGATTCATGAGAGATTTATCAGAAGAGTATCGTTTCTATAATCACAGGATACGTACACATCTGGTAGCAAAATCACCTTGAGAGAAGAACCGTGAGTCGCTTAGAATGATTGAGAGAAGCCCTTGCATTTTATTTTGTCATTTACATTTTTCAACGTTTCATAATCAATAAATTTGATACTTTTTATCATTGAATGCCCAAAATCTATATTAAAGTATTTGGTTGAAAAGCATTGCTTTTAAAAGTAGAACAGCATGTTATTTAAATGTTTTGATCATTTTTACTTCACATGAAAAATTTTCCAAACTAGCTTTGTACATTTCCAGCAAATTGCAGAACAGGAATGAGTTTGCACCAATAGTGATCCGTGGTCTTTATAAGACAATAATTTGCCATTTAACAGCCCCATATTAATATCTTGAAGGGTTATAGTGGAATTTTTGTGATTAATCCGATTGGTAGTTTGCGATTATATGTCTCATTCTCTATAGAAGAACCTTCAGATCCATCTAACAACCCCTTATGTTAACGCAGTGATGATACTTGGCACATAGTCTGTTCATGTTTGCAGGTTAATATATCACTGCCAACTTAGCACATAGTCTGTTCAAGTTTGCAGGTTAGTATATCACTGCCAAGTCCAAACCTGTAGGGTAATCTACTAGCATCCTCTCCTGTTTGCATCCTACTGGTCCTGAAACTTGTTGATACTCCTATGTATAAATTAGAATATCTTATATTGAATTTTTTTTAAATCCAATTATAACTGGAACGACAAACACACACTATAGCGTCCTATAGATAGAAATCTCACCTGTGTAATCGATGATTATTTTTACATCCCTGGTCGTTTATGCTGACAAAGTTATACCAACAAAGCACTAGATTTGTTGGTACAACTTTAAACTACGTCACTGCAGACTACCCCTGCTGATCCAAATAGATCAAACCGCTTTTATAAACATTTCATGTTCCGGATGTATCTTAATCAGCGATGACTTTTGCTGTTGTCTTTGTTGGCATAAATCTTTCAGATATAAATGACCAGAAAAATAAACAAGTAAACTATTTCACTGCAGACTACCTGCTAGTCTGCTGCTCCAAATAGATCAAATCTCCTTTTTAAACAGTTCATGATCCCGATGTCTTCTAATCAGTGATGACTTTTGTTTTTGTAGACCCGAGCTTCGAGCGTTCTTCCATGACTCAAATGCAGGAAGTGTCCCACCAAACTACTCTGGTCATCTCTCTGAGCGTGGTCATCTCGTGTGTCGTGATCGTGTGCGTCATCGCCGGAGCCTGCGTGTACGTCACACGCGTCACGGCACGCTCGGGTTTCAAGAGAGACGGACACGCACTCAGCGGTAATTCAATAACTGTTGTTTATGAAACGTTTGTAGTTAAATATCGTTATGAAATATTTATAACGCGATGTTTGTGTTTTCGAAATTTAACCACCAAGTTGTAAAAACTGGCTTACTCTGAGGGAAAATTGGGTCTTACCGACAACTATGTAAATGAGATAAAACTATTGGAATACCTCATTTTATACTGGATTTTATGATATTTATTTAAAAATCATAAAAAATTAAGTCTTAAAGTTCTTCCGGGTAAAGTCATTACAGAAACATTAACCGAGATAATTTTTATTCTAAAAGTTCAATTTATTATGAGTATCTGTGCAGTGTTTTGTTGTCCCTTTTGTCTTCAGCTGTATCTCGCTTCTTTCCAAAATATTAATGTATGGGGAATGTGTATAGCAACCTTATGAATTTCTACGAATTATTTATGGATGTACATATTTGAAGTTACAAAACTGTCGTGAATGCAGTTATTCTCATAAAATAAACACTTAAATAATAAACCAAAGCTTATTATCGTCGTACCTTATAGTTTAAATGTCAGTTTCTATTTCCAGGAAAAGATTTAGTCTGGCATCATATTATAGAAATATAATGATAATCTTCATCACTGTATGATCAATTGAATGAAAATGTTAAAACCAAGTTATAGCTCATGATTCGTAAAAGTTATTTCTAGTGATTAAATATAAATACTAATAAAGGGAATTTTTAATTGTGGAAGAGTTAAAAATACAAAAATAATATCAGACAACGATAA
>BGPR01002066.1:188499-198499 GCA_013235015.1 Araneus ventricosus
CAATGTATATGGAATAATAATAATGGAATGTATATGGAATTCATTTTTATATTATCTTCTTTTATACTTTGCTAAAAAATTGCATACACGTACCACCATTAATTTTATCGAGAGACAAAAAGAGTTTCCGATTTACAATACTTTGTATTAATCCTAGAATATTTTCTATAAAAATGTCTTAAAAAATATTTGTTTTGATATCCATATAGCTTGTCTTATCATATCTATGTACATCTTGACTTGTGCATAGTTATGTTTCATGACTTGTGCATAGTTATGTATCATGACTTGTGCATAGTTATGTATCATGACTTATACATAGTAGTGTTTTGATATGTCATGTGCGTATGTGTAAGTTAAACACAAGCATTTTCATCTTCTAAATAGTAAACTTTTATTTTTTCAGAGGGTTGAAGTTCCAGAAGACAAGATTTCAAACAACAGAGAATGAGAAACTTCATATTGTACCTGAAATCATTAGGAAAATGTTTTTCATTTGGTCTAGTCGATTGACACTGTTGATTGAATGGAATTCAGAATATCAACTATGAGTTTTATGTGTCACGAATTTTCCCTTGCTCAGAAGCGTTTGGGGAGTGTTTTATTTTGGATCTCTTCTTATACCAAAGTATTTCTTGCATTTCTTGAAAAGCTATTCATACAGCGTAACGAAAGGATTTGACTAAATTAACATGGTCAATTTGAAAACATTTTTCAATTTTTAAATGAAGAAAGATGAAAAGTTTTTGCTAGAAATTTCGAAAAATGTTCCACAGACATTCCTTCGAATAGGTTAGTTAAGATTCAAAAAGTGATTAAACGTGATTTTTTTACTGTAATGGGGAAAAAAATTAGAATTGTTGAATATCTCGTCTCTAATTTATTGTTTTTGGCAGGATTTATCACAAAGAATGATTCTAGCAGAAAATTTAATTAAATTAAAAATAATTTACTAAAATTAGCATTATCAAATACATGCTTGAAACTAAGATTTCCGTTATATAACTTCAATGAGAGAAATGAAAAAATAAGTGAGCTAAACAACTTAAAATGAATTTTCTGTAAAAGTTGTAGCACAAGTTTTAGATTTAAAAAATATTTGCATAAAAGTTATTTTTTAAACTCCTGAAAAAATTATTATTCTTATCTCATTTCTGTGATGTGTTCTGAAGCAAAATTCACAGATTTTGTTATGTTCTTAAAGAGATTCAAACTAAGGAGATATTTTAATGAATTCGTTTGCGAAATAAGTGATTTACATATTGGAAAATCTGTTAGGTTTGAAGAATATTGCTGTCTTTTTCCTCGTCAAATAATTCGAAATGTAATCAGATTCATTGTACCACAAAATTTCTAGGCAGCAAACTCTCTTCATATTTTTCACTTTGAAATTTCAAATAAAATCACGAAGTTGCCGCAAAGCTTACTTTAGAAATGACGATATTGAAAATATATCGCAGTGATTTGAATGACAGCCGAATAAATTTCCACGTCAAATAATTGAAATAAAATCAGATCCATTGTACAATAAAATTTCTAGTCGGCAAACTCTCTTCTATGACTTCACATTTTTCAGTTTGAAGTTTCAAGAAAAACTTACTCTTTAAATCACGATACTAAAACTATATCGTACTAATCTGATTGACAATCGAATAACATTTCTTTTTTAAGAAACTTAATAATTCCTGATTTTTCTCTAAAATTTTTAGAAATTGGTATGTTTAGTCAGTGTATTTTATTTTTTGTTACATTGCAAAATGATCTATTTAATAATATTAGTTCTATACATAACAGCACATTTTTATAAAAAAATGAAAATGGCGTGATTTGTTTTACTAAGCAATGGAATCAAATTTTGAAAAATGGTAACCCTAAAACTCTTATTTATAATCAATTTTTTATCAGCTGATTCCATAAACAAGAATTCATTTATGTTTGAAACAATTTTATTTCATAAAGACCAACTAGTCTACTGTATAATTGTGTCGTAATTCTTTTCTTATTTCCATATAAATATTTGTAAATTTATGGATGTAAATTGTTTCCTAACTATGTATTTTACAGCAAATGTAATTTGTTCATATTCATTTTGACTTCTGTCAATGCAATTTTCTAGTTTTCCAATGCATTTAATGAGTGTTATCATACCATGTCTAGTTTGAAATGAGTTAAGAATATCTAAAATAATGCATTTCTCATTTAACAGTCATTTTCATTCTCTGAAATGTTTTGTATCTGTTTCAGCATTTTGTAAATAAAACGTTTGCTTTTTTTTTCTAATATGAAGTCTTATCTCAGTAAGTGTCAGTCAATGAAACAATGTATACAAATTGAAGTGTTTGTAGTTTGAACAACTTGGATATTAATAGAAATCATGAAGTCAAAAAATTCAAATCCATTAACTAATTTTATTGTATTATAGACTGAATATCGAAGGTAATTCAAGATTTATTTTCAGTTTTATAAATCCAAAGCTTCTCGTTTATAGAATTAGCAGTAATTTAGCTAGTCAATTGATCTCTGCAAAGCGTCAACAAATGACACCACAAGGTGCTTACAGCAATATGGCCAGTATTCGTGGTAAAATAGCATACCAAATGACATCGATGTCTTGCGAGTTTTTAATTTGACGTTTTTGTGCTACAGCGTGGCTGTCCATCTAGGTATTAGCCCAGTAGTATTATATCTTTTATAGGGTAAAAAAAACAATTATTGACATCTCGGAGAGTTACTGACATCCTAATCTTTAAATTTAAAAACATGAAGCTTTCCCTAATTTTCATTGCATGAGTCCAGTTATACTTCAAAAGCAAACTAAATAAGAATGAAAGGATGCCAATAACTGTCATCAGTAGGGTGTTAATAACTGATTTAGCTCTATTTATTCTCAATATATTGCAAAGTACCTTCTAAGGAATTTTTTTATGGAACCCTTTATTCAGTTTAAAGCAGAAGTAATTCAGGAAAAGATCCCAACTTAACTGAACATTTTTTATTATTTTTCCATGAATTAATAGTATAGATATTTCCTTAAGTGTTTAAATAACATTCTTGCTTGCCCTATTTGTTATGAACATACTCCATTTTTTAAATATTTTTTCTATAAAAAACTTAATTGGAAATATGCGCATCATATGATTGATGTTTCATATAATTTTATTTTCTCGTGTATGAAGCATACATAGAAAAAGTACTGTAATTGTCAAAAACTTCGGCTGTGAAATTTTAATGAATTCCTACGTAGTTGAGCTCTCTGAGTAGCAGGACCGTCTTAAGAAATTTGAGTGGCCTGGGGTAGAGTAATTTTGCGTCCCATCAGAACCTTAACTAGGAATTTGAGCGCCTATGGCCCGACGAAACTGGGAACTGTAACTAGGAATTTAAGCTACATGCTCTCACAGTATAAAGTATACTTATTATATTGAAAATAATCACACTTTCCAATATAAACTATACTATTGTATTTAAAATAATAATCACNCTTTCCAATATAAAGTATACTTATTGTATTGAAAATAATCACACTTTCCAATATAAACTATGCTATTGTATTTAAAATAATAATCACACTTTCCAATATAAAGTATACTATTGTATTTAAAATAATCACACTTTCCAATATAAACTGTACTATTGTATTTAAAATAATCACACTACACTATGCAAATTGTAATACAGCATATTACATTCTTTAGTATAGAGAAATTAAAATGAGCGATAGTGAGATTAAAGAACCGAATCTGCTATGATATTAGGTATCAGTGTACAAGCTACCTACTTTATCATGGATAAATGTAAATAACTTCGATTGCACACATAATCAAGGATTACAAAATCGAATTTATCCTATTTATACCTTTAATAAAATTATAATTAAATAAATTTTTTGTTCAAAATTATGAAGTGTAGTAAATTTTAGACGTTCTTGGATCAATAGCGTCCTTGGTTCGAGCCCAATTTGCCCATTGGATAAGACGGCCTTACTGTGTATTAAATAAACTTGTACCGGTGCCAAATGAAAGAAAGATAGTGCATGCACTTCTAAACTTTCCACCGGCGTCATACATTTTTAAACGAAAAAACATGGGAAATCCGTAACACGAATCCTCTTGATCTGTTTCTGTCGAAAACATTTTCAATTGAAGTACGTACTTTCGAGCAACTCTTTGTGTCTGAATGTCTGTTTTTCAATGCCATCGACTTAATTTCTAGAGGCTGTTGTCACGAAAGTATGGGAAATCGATGGCGAAGACTCTGAAGGTCAAGATAACAAGACGAATGAAGAAATGGGGATGTTTTTGCAAGTATATATATAGGAACAATGCAGTGGTCAAAAGATTGTTCCATGTAGAACTGTATGTTACATAGCTCCGCATCATGTACAGTTGAATCGGTTATTTCAGAAACGCCGTAAGTCGCTATTTTTCTGAAGCCGACCTTTTCACGTGAATCGATACTTTAGAAGTAGTCGCGCAGTTAGAAGCAGAAACCTCTTAGGTTATTGGGTATTGTCTAAATCAGTGTTTCTGAACCTTTTTTGTGCAATGCCCCACCTAAGCGTTTCGAAATTTTTTATGCCCTATGAAACACATACATAATTTTTAATATTCAAAAATTGTATTGTCCACTGAAGAAACTTAAATGATAGGCTTCAGGTTAGGTTATATTATATTAACGTCCCGTTTTGAAGCAACATTGCCACAACTTCATGATATTGTACCACATTCAGAATATCGTTCAACATCGCATAGATAGCATAATATGTGCTAAGAGGCGATAGATTAGTTATGGGGGGAGGTTTTCTGTGGTTTTGGTTATATTAACGTCCCGTTTTGAAGCAACACGAGGGCTATTTAGGGACGGACCTTGTAATTTTGAACCGCGGTCAGATGGCGAGGGCGGCGCCTGAACTGGCACCCCCTCTCCAAGCTTCCGCGCCACACCAGCGGGACGTTTGGCCACTACGTATGATTTAGCCTGCAACAAGCCCCATACACGGTGGATCTTTAGTGGAATCGGGTCCCGAGGTCGAGACCTAACCACTAGGCTACCGCGGCCTAATAGGCTTCGGGACGAAATCACTAGGATATTGTTGCGAAAAACACTAAGTTAATTTTCAAAACATATAATGGAGAACTGAAATTCTGGTACAAAATGTTTTTCGTAATTTCTCCATTTTTTTTTTCTTTGAAAAGTTTGCGGGGATTAAAACCTTTTTTCATATATATTTTTGAAAATTATTCAGCGAGTAGGTCCTCAAGAGAAATATACCATTTCGATCTAAGAATTTATATATGCTAGTTAAATCAAAGCAGACGGTTGCTTTTCAACTCTGGACGAGTCCATTTTCCCACCCTGACAATCAAATCGCGTCCCGTAGGACATAGGCCCCTCGTTGGGAAACACTGGTTTAAACTGATTGCTGAAAATCGCGTTTTCTAGACTAGCCTAGTTAGTGGGAATAGTTTTCTGTTTTGGTGAGCTATATTATTTCTTCACCATGTCTTTGAAATCTATATCATTTCAAAAACGGATGATTATTTTGTAATCACCCTGTATAATGAGTTCAACGTTAAAAAGCCCAGTTTTGAAGCTACATGGACCCATTTTGGGGACACAGTCTTAAATTTGAAACCGTTTATATGGCGATAATAAAATCTGGACTGGTGTCCCTCTGTCCAAACTTTCACGTAGCACCAAGTTGATGACGCTTTGTCCACGACAGCAGATCCAACTACCACCTAGTCCACAAACAAGTAACATCATTTGTGGAATCGGACTTGAACCGTGTTATCGATTGAACACAAAGCTTAAACTGTACTTCTATGAGAAATTTCATAAAAGAATGAAGAAATATTTTAGTGGCTTCATGGCAAAGTCTCGGCTTCATGATTGGAAGGCTGCACTTACGAGGCCCGGTTACATGGAAATTGGTACAAATAATATACGCGTATATGGCCTATTGGTGCGCGTATAGGGTCTATTGGCGCGCGTTTAGGGTCTATTGGCGCGCGTATAGGGTTTATTGGTGCGCGTATAGGGTCTCTCGGTGCGCGTATAGGGTCTATTGGTGAGCGTATAGGGTCTATTTGTGAGCGTATAGGGTCCTGGTGTAGGGTTAAATTTTTCTAGAGTCAAGTGTCCTATCTTTGGGAAGGAGCAGAAGTTTGGAGGGTTGTGCCGGCTGAAGCATAGTATTCATCATCTGATCACGGCTCAAAATTTCGAGTTACGTCCCAAAATAGCCCTCGTGTTTCTTGAAAACGAAACGTTAATATGACTAAACTGAATCAAACAAAATATTATGAAATTTATTTTAACTGTGAAGAGTAGGGGGAATGCGGGGACATAGATACACTTTTTTTGGAAAGCTAAAAAATGATTTCACCAACGGTAATAATTAGAATTAATACACTAAATTTATACATTTGTTAATCTAATATAGGATTTCAGTCGAGTTTTGGTCATAAATGACATCATAAAATATTTATTACACTTTTTTCCTAAAAATGGATTTGTATCAATCTGCCCCATGCTAAGGGTACATTGATACACACGGAAATATCGAAAATAATGATGGTTAATATGTCTGCGATCAAAACAAAATGTGTTTCATCGATAAACTTTATATTCCAAATCAAGTTTTAAAAGTTTAACAAAATAACAAACTTTTATTTTAATAAAATTTCAACATTTTTAATGAGACTGGAAAATTGAAACAATATTGCCTTAGAAAATAATTTATCTCTACAAATAATGAAGGAGAATATGTGTGTAAAAATACTTTGGAGGGAGGGAATGTGAAGAAATGTATGTGTTTTTCGCGTTCTTCCTTGATGAATTACGAAAATAATGTAGCACAAAAATAATTTTCACACCATGTGAAAATATAAAAAATTATCTTTTCGATGATATTAGTTAAGTTTCCAAAAAAAAAATTTCTCCAATTTTTAATAAATTCGTAAAAAATATTTTAAATTTAATTTACTACAATACTTTTCATTTTTGCAAAGAAATTGAAACCCTTTTCATTGCTTAAACAAATACTTAATTACTTGTTTCTCTTAGAACATTCATTTTTTACGTTTTTCCCATTTCTGAAGACGATTTTACAAAATAGTTGCTGTTAAGGCATAAGGATACACACAGAAGATGCGTATCAATGTGTCCCGGAGTCAACTGTATCAATCTACCCCAAGAGACTTTTTTACTTAAAACAAGTGGTCACGTAAAAACAACTCTAAAGAACCTCAAAAGTGAATATAGTTCAGAAAAATAAATGTTTTTTCCTGCCTATGGAGTAGATTCCCTGGCAGGAAAACGTAATTAGTGAAAGAAATCACACAACACGTTCTTAGAATAAAATTTACTTAGACTAGAGGATTAGCGGTTTGATTCATTTGTAATTTAACTTTTGACTTAAAATATCCAAAAAAAGATACCGTATGCTATGGGTTACAGTGGTATGTATGTGAAGGGATGTGAACATCTTGAGCCATTCCAATCATCAAAATTTATGGACTGTATCAATGTTCCCGCGTATCAATCTACCTCAACTCCCCCTAATTGCAAAAGAAGTACCAGCATTAAGGATGAAACACATGAGTGAAAAAGGCCATAAACAAAAATTTAGATTAATATAGAGTTTTTATTCAAGGCGAGGAATGTCCACTGGCCTTGACTGATACGCCTCAGTTTGGTGTCCGGAGTTATTTCTTGCTTTTATATTTTTTTGGCAATTTCCAGCATATCAATCTATCATCCCCCTAATTGCAAAAGGAAATGCTGTAAGCATTAAAGGAATGAAAACTATAGGTAAAGAAAAAAGGCAACAAACAAAATTTGGGTAATATAGGAGTTTGTCACGACAAGGGAATGTCTACTAACCCTTGACGTCTTGTCAGTTTGAATTTAATCAGTTCTTTTCTTGCTTTATATTTTTTTAACGCATATCGTCTATATCCCCCTAATTGCAAAGAAAAGAAATCATAAGCAAGCATTAAGGAATGAAATGCATGGTAAGAAAAAAACCATAAATTACCCTTGATGTCTTGTCAGTTTAGTCCAATCCGAGTTATTTCTTACCTTTATATTTTTGCTAGCATTCGCATTGAACTTTTCTCCTAAATAGAAGAAAACTTTTGCTTTGGAGAACTTTTCTTGCTATAGATACAGAAAAATTTTAAAACGAACTCTGAATTAACTCTTATTAATTTAAATTAATATCAGTAATCTGTATAATATTACAAAAATGATCAAAATGATGAGTAATATTTTTCTCCTTGAAACATGATAAGTGTGAGTAAGAAAAATATTAAAGAGATGAGAAATACGTCTTATCCATTTATTATTCTCTAATACAAATCAGTGGAATTTATCATTAATAGTAGGGAAAAAATTCGCAGCTCTTATACTTTCCTCTTCGGAAACATTTGCTAGTAACCCTCTATTAATGTTCTCATAATTTTCGCTATTAATTCTTTAATTTCTGATTCAACCAAAAATTAAAAAAATCTTTTAGGTACACAATCGAGACTCGTCATGCAGAATCTAAAAAGGATAAATGTATATTATATCATATTATATTCACTCATTCAACAAAATCATAAATGGAAAAGTAAACGAACGATGTTTACAGATAATGGCTATACATGCGCAGTGTGCAATAAAGTTCTTTCTCAGATCCTTAACTTTTAAATTCCGACAGCTATAGTATTAAAAGTGGTGTCTAGATATATTAAAGTAACTATGCGCTATTGGATGAGACATTTTACCATGTCTCCTGTCGTCAGAGGAGTAGTATGTCAAAACCATACTAGATATGGGAAAATAGTCAATTACAAGGTTGTAGAGAATTATCAACTTAGCTCTCAAACATACTTTCCACATATTATTGCTGCATTACAACACGCATTATTGTATGGTTTGAAGGCACAGTTTGAAACAACAGATATTCTCTTGTGTAAAAGTTATGTTGAGAAGAGAATAAGCTTGGAAAAGCCCTCCGATTTGCAGGTTTTATGAAAGAAAAAATGCTCAAAGGTTTCGAAAGGAATTTTCTTTTATTTCACTGTTTTTCATAAACCGTCCAAGAGACTCAGTTGCCTGTTTTGGTGTATGTGAGTAAATTGGCAGAAAGTTACCCAGGCATCTATTACTTATCAAATGGGAAGCTGGAATTTTGACACTGATGCTTTGATATATTTTTGACACTGATATTCTCTACATTCTAAATATTTCACATGCCAAGTGCAATTATTTATCAAATACATTCTATAAATTAATTACTTTCTCTACACCGGTAATAGCTATAAAAATTTAAGACATCTCTCAATCAGTAATTATTCATCAGAACTAAATATCTTTCTACACGTCGTTTATATAAAGTTATATTTGGTTTGTTTCGATGAAAATATTTAATACAATCCTGAATATTAGTTTGAGACTGTAAATAAAATATCCGTTTGAAGCAGTTGGAAGAATATGAATTTGAACAGGATTTAAACAATATTTAAATAGTTAAAAGAACTATTTTATTAAATAAGCAAATATTTAAACAATTAAATAACCTGTTAAAATTAAATTATTTGAATTCTCAAAGAATAACTGTTGACTATTATAGTTTTTAAAAAAAATAAGATTCCTCCTATAGTGTTTTAATAATTACCTGACAATTTTTAAGGTAGCTGAAATACGTTTATTGCGTTTTATAAAATTTAGCGTTTAATAGCATAAGATTTAAATATTATTTGGATAATTTCTATCGCAAGTCAATACAATAATTGTGTTGATCTATTTCCGTCCCTTTTCTGTGAAACCAAAACATTCTGCCAAAAACTTCCCTTTGAGCGTTTTCCCTAACGTAGGGATTATACTGCCATTTCCCCTCTCATAGGGATGATTAGAATCAACAAATTTGACTCCACGTACCGGTCACTATCACTCTGCGTTTGATAGCAGCCAGGTACGTTGCCTCTGTTTTCACCTTGCGAGTTTTTTT
>BGPR01002067.1:0-22701 GCA_013235015.1 Araneus ventricosus
TATAGAAATAACTCGCGTTATTAAGAAACATTGTACTCTGACTGATTTATCATTAGTAAATAATTTCTTAGGTTGAAAAAGATTCAATTTTCATTAAAATATACTTTTCCTTTAGCAGGGAACCGACATTGGCGCATTAGAGCTACTTTCAATCCGTTAGCTGGGAACCAATCTTCGCCAACTTGGCGAGTTAGCGCTGGTTCCCTGCTAACGGAAAAGTACCCATTAATGTTTAATTTAGAGGCAAAGCGTGTTTTACAATAATAATTGTATTTCACTCTTCTGATTTTTAAACTAGATTTCTTGTTCTTCATTTTATGTCCCATTCTTGACATCCGTTATATTATATATTATATAACGGATTAATATTTCATTAACGAATGATAAAAACAAACAGCTTATTATACCAAATTATCAAAAGTAGTATGTGCTCAAACATCAATTTGCCTGAAATGTCCCCAAGCCCTAAAAATATATTACTTCAGTTTAGTCTTTATTTAGAATTTTTTAAACTAAACTTAGAAGATATACGTAAAAACATATAAAAAAGATAAATAGAATTATGCTATTCTAACTAAAAATCAGTAAGTTTAATAAAAATGTTTCCCAAAGAAGAATGGTCCTTTACAATATGATTCTCTAACATCCCATTTAAAAAAGAGAATTATCGGTTATATTATTTTCATTCTCATATCATAGACAAACATTTTTTTTGCAACAAGATACTTTTTATGTCGAGTTCAAATAAAATCCAGAATGTCTTGGATATGTTTTAGAATGTCTTGAATTGATTCATTTATTTTAAGATTTGTTTTTCTCTCTTTCTTCTCAAAGAAAAATATTCCCAGTATCTAATCTATGAAAGTATTAGATTTGAATGCGTCAATTCGGCATCCAAGGCTAGTTTAAATACTCTGACAAACAAGGTTTTCCACGATCAAAATAAATCTTGCATCCCTTGGTTCGGGCGGCCCCCCCCCGCCGCCAAAAAATGGTATTTTACTTTGCTTTCTTACCAGGATATTATTGCAGCGAAGAATGGCTCAGGAAATATCTCCGAAAGCCAGACATTGCGACATAACATTTCTTTTATATTCTCAAATGCTTGCTTTCTCTTTTTCCCGGTGTCTTCGGTATTCTTTCCAAGTGTTTCCTTCTTGCTTTTATGTTGAGTAAACCGTACGCCATTTTTTGTTTGATTATTTCCGATGTTTTTCAATGTTCACTGTAAACATTGTGATTTGTTGGGTGAGACAAATATTAAAAATTTAGTGTTATTTTTTACCTTGAAGAATACATGAAGAATTTAATTATATGTTTCAATTATATCTTTACTAAGGTCATCAACATTGTTACAATGAAAAGGAGGCCACAAATATATTAAAGAAAATAATATCTAAATAAAAGAAACATTTTATTTATTGCAACAATAATGCAGACTTCACTATAATATGATAAATGGATAATAAAAACATTTCCAATATTTTATATTGTAATTATATTTACATGTCTATTAAATGTTATTTAAATAAGTGCAACGGATCTGCTCGGCATCGTTCGAATACGAATATTTACAGATTAGTCATCAAATATCGAAAAGGAGGACATGCAGTAGGAAATTTTTCGAGAAAGGACAGAACTTACAATAGAAGGACTGTCCCCAACTGAAGGAGGACGATTGGTCACCTTATCTTTACACCTGCGAAACAGAGTGGATTTTTCAGCAAAGAATTAAATGGATAAGAGATTTCTTACGAATGCTAAAATAAATGGTGTATATGGAATGTGGCTATAAGGTATTAAAACATCTTCAATAAAAACAAGGATTATAGGAACTCCAACAACAATATACGTTAGGGTGGATCGCGCTTCTATGAAGAAGAAAAAATTATTATTAATCAAAACCTACCTATGCGGAAAAGTTGTTCTATGGTATGGAGATTAAGAGAAAAATAAAATAAAAAATTAAATTTTTGGTTAAGAACCGCCGCAAGGGGGTTGAATTTTTGAAAAAAATGAAAAAATACCTAATTTTGATTATACGATTGTTTTTAAAAAATTATTATTAATTAAAACCTACCTATGCGGAAAAGATGTTCTATGGTATGGAGATTAAGAGAAAAATAGTAAAAAAATTTAAATTCAAAATTTAATACTATCGAAAGGGAGCTGAATTTAAAAAAAAAAAATGGAAAAATACTTAATTTTGATCATTGATTATACGATTTTAGATTCGAAATAATTGTTTTTTTGCAATATAAATAAACAAAAGTGATGATTAATGAGTAGTGAGTAGCATAATGTACATTACAACATTTTATGACTCAGATCCTCCTCCCCACACCGTCAAATCAGTCCGGTTAAACAACTAGAGCAGTAGGCAATGACTTTGCGTGCTTTCAGAATTCTTCGAAGGGCTAATTCCCTTATGTGATTTCTGTCGTCAGCTAGCATTGATATCAGGACATTTTATGGATGGCCAACAAATCAGTTTCTTTTAATAGCAGGGTCTATGGCATCCTTCAAATCATTCGAGAAATAACGCGATAGAACGATTTATTTATGCAAATGCTGTGATTCATAAATTATGGTTTCGTTTAGATCTTGAACCACATAGACGCATAGATTTTTGTAATGAATGTCGTTAATGTCAGAAAGCCTCGGATGAATTTTCGTGAGCTACATTAAACCTGAGAATTCTGTTCGCGATTCTAAGCCACCTTGAGTGGCAAACTTTTCCAGGATTTATCTTCGACAGACTTTCTCTGCAATGTCAGCAGTTTATGACTTCACAAATTTCCATTAAGTACAGTTCATCAGTACTTAAGTCTTTCTTGTTAGTCACTTCACATAACGTTTTTTCTATTGACGTGGATGAAACTACAGATAGCTTCTCGCATCCGGCCAACGATTTTCTTATTTCGCCAGTCAGGCTTCTGGGCCCAGTTGTGGTTTTATCCACGTACGCGAAAAGATGACGTAGTGGAAGCTCGTTGGCGTGTAACTGGCACACAAACCATTGTAGTGAACGATTCAGGATGAGTTCCATGTTACGTATAATACCTCCTTTGACACCTGTGTTGACAGATGTTCCGTCGAAACCAACTTTGTTACATCTATGTCATTGTCGACGCATGACAAAAAAACTGTATATGTTATTTCCAATAATTTGCGCTCTCCCGAAATTTACAGACACGTGGCCGATACACTCAGAGCCAGGTTCTTTTACCAAGCTTATGTGTTCTTCTATTATGAATTTCTTCTGTTGTCTTCCATTGATAGAGTCCTGTCTTTTCACCCATCGAAGTATAAACCAAACTGGTCATGGTCATAATCTTTTATGACCTGAGACAATATAGTGGTTCTTGACTTTGTTCTCCCACTCCAAATTTTATTTCTGTCAACAACGTTCAAAACATTGCTTTCTGAGATAATGCCCACATCTTGAAGAACAGCTGACACGATGGCAGCGCCTGCTCGGTCGAAAATACCAAATCGGTCCAATGTTCTAACTGCAGCTAAAACTTTTTTCACTACAGGTAGTCCTGTGGGCACCCAACCGGCACAGTTGCTGTCATGGCATCAGACACGGGGACACGGGGCGGCGTTCTGTCACTACAGGTGTAACTGTGGGGAAGATTCCATGAAGTACCACTTCCGACTTATGGATGCGTGGGAGGATAAAGCAGGAGACAGAAAAAAGATGGGATTGCCTACTGCTCTAGTTGTTTAGCCGGACTGATTTGACGGTGTGGGAAGGGGGACCTGAGTCATAAAATGTTGCAATGTACATTATACTACTCACTACTCATTAATCATCACTTTTGGTTATTTACATCGCAAAAAAAAACAATTATTTCGAATATAAAATCGTATAAACAATAATCAAAATTAAGTATTTTTCCATTTTTTTTTTGAAAACTCAACCTCCTTCCGGTAGTATTAAATTTTGAATTTAAATTTTTTTATTATTTTTCTCTTAATCTCCATACCATAGACCATCTTTTCCGCATAGGTAGGTTTTGATTAATAATAATATTTTTTTTAAATCGTATAATCAAAATTCAGTATTTTCCCATTTTTTTCAAAAATTCAACCCCCTTGCGGCAGTATTAAATTTTGAATTTAATTTTTTTTATTATTTTTCTCTTAATCTCTATATCATAGAACATCTTTTCCGCATAGGTAGGTTTTAATTAATAATAATGTTTTTTAAAAAATCGTATAGTCAAAATTAGGTATTTTTCCCTTTTTTTCAAAAATTCAACCCCCTTGCCTAAACCTTTAGGTTCTTAACCTAAAATTTAATTTTTTATTTTATTTTTTCATTTATCTATATACCATAGAACATCTTTTCTGTATAGGTAGGATTTGAAATTCTGAAAAAAAAAATTTCGATCCACCCTATTGCACATGTCCCCAGAGAATCTGAAGATCTTTTCAAGTCTCAAAATGCACTCCCTATTTTTTTAAAAAAATTTTTGAACCACTCGACCCGATTATTCAGTGCGGGTTCTTTAAGATGATGCTCTTTAGTCAGCCGGCAATGAAAAACATAGTGATCCGGGTCACCAGGTCGACCACAAGGGCAAAGTTGTGAGTTTAGTTTTTTGAATCTGTGCAGGTAAAAGGGGAGCGGACCGTGTCCCGTTAAAAAGTGCATTTAACGTGCATTTGTTGTGAACCAGTAATTTTTTATTTACGCAGGACACGAAACTCTTGGCCCTCTTCCCCGAATCTGAGTCATAGTTTTCCCAGTTATATTGCTAGTCTTTCATTAAATTGTTTGTAATTTTGAATTTAACACATGAGAGCGGGGTTCGGACATTAATATTCTCGCCATCAGTTGTGGCCAATTTTGCATGGTGATCTTAACTATAGTAGAGAAGGAGTCATCTAATTAGATAGTTCAGTTTCAGTGACCAGTGACACATTTCCATTCGCAATGGCTACCGATCAGCAGAAACCGATGCGCGCTTTTTGTTTTCTTTTTTTTAGTTTTTCTTGAATATCTCGAAAACTCTTCAGTTTTCACACTACATGTGAATTAACAAATTAAAGAGTTTAAAATTCCGTACAAATACACGCTTTTATTTTTGTTCCGGTTTTAATATTTTCGCAGATAATGGCTCTAAGCAAATTTTTGATTTTTTTGTAATTTACGACCCCCTGTACCACCAAAACGGCGTGTTACCTATCTGAAAAAACTTTGAAAATGCGCATGCATTTAAAAAACAATCGTAGTTGAAGCATTATTAGTTTTTTTATTAATTTTTGAAAAGTGTCCAACAATTCACGGACACCCTGTATTTTTGATATAATGATCGGCTATTGTCTGAGTCTGACGCTACAGAGCTTAAAAATAATATAAGTCATGCATTAGAATTTTGCATTTTTGCTTTTAATGTGAACTAGAGGAAGGAAATTCTAATATAATGATGAACCAATTAGTATTCTAAAACTCCAACGCACAGAAAGAAACACAAATTTGCATTAAAACCTCCAATTTGTGGACGATCAATAAATTCTAGTAATCATCGAAATAAGCGGTCCTATCAATTACTGTGCATTTACAGAGATATTAAAATCTCTTTCCCCAAGTAATCAAATTTCCTGTGGAATTGAGCGTAAACGCAATAAATCGACTTTCGTATTGATTTTACTAAACGGTCTCAAAACTAATACCCTTCGCTGATCCATTCAGCTTATTATATATTATTCGAGTTTTTTAAAAACATTTATTGCTATAATGGATTACTGGGTTAAATTCGAAGAAATGTCATGACGAATACGAAGGGGTAAGTTTAAGAATTGTTTATTAAGTGAGTAATCATTCATTAGTTAATTGAATCTTGAGATAAGAGGATTTCAGACTATACGAGTTTTACTTTTAGCTTAACTTATGCATTGTTTGTAGGTTAACTTTAATTATTTAATTCCATTTCTTTTAAAGAATGTATTTTGTCACAGCTTTCTTTGGAATTTTTGAAATTCTTGCGAAGAGCACTAAAGCGAGATACGCATTTTATATTGAAATGATTTTGAGTTGAAGAATGCGAAATATAATCGTCACTTAAAATATTATCAACTTAAATTAGAAAAGGAAATATGATATTATCCTTTCTAATTCAAATTTAATAAATTAATAATTGCTTTGATTTGCATAATGATTTAAAGATGAGAATTATATGAAAATACCAATTATCAATTCAGCGAATCCAAAACGAAAATTAATAGAGATTGTGCACAGTGAAGTATTTTTCTCGTGAAGAAAAGAAAGGAACCATACAAATTCGTAATGTTACAATTGAACGCATTTATGCAGTCAGGAATCAACTGCCATTTTATGGATTACGAGTTTATTGTTTAATTCTATAAGTACGTCTGTATAGTTTGCAAGCCAAAATTAAACCTATGGCTGTCCAGTGTCTATCGCACAATGGATTGTACTAAATGAAAGTTTAAATCTGTATTATAACAAAATTTTTTCCGTAATATTTTTTGGAAACATTTGTATTTGAAAATGCTTTCTTTGTAACTAATTCTATATTGCATAATTGTGTCCAAATGAGATTTTATTTATGCACTATAATCTATAATTTATGCGATTCTGTTTGTTATGCGGTTTGACACTTAATAAAATTTAAGATACAAAAACTATATCGAATCACAACAGAACATTGCAATAGCATTTACGATAAATTTTTTTTAGGTTTATGTTTTTCCATCTTGTTTCCTTTCAGTTCTGATTCTTCAATTAAGTTTATTAACAATGAGGAATGATTGGATTTTAATAAAGAACGTTTACAATGAATTGTTATCGAAGTAAGTTATTCAATACATAAAAAAAATATTTTTTGATTTATAGCACGACGATGTCTCTTTTGTTCTGTGATAAGTCAATAGTTCATTTTTTTAAAAATTTATCCAGAAAACCTTAGAAAATTGAAACTTAAATGCGTTTAATGTAATTTAAGGTTAAATTGTCTTTACATTTAATGATTGTTTTTTCTTTATGAGGCAACATTAACTGCTTTATTGATATTTTTACTCATGAAATATGTCAACAAAAACAAATAAAAAAGCATATAAAAATTATAACTATTTTTAAAAATTTAGATAAGAATGCAAATTTATTTATTTGATACACAAAATCCTAACCATGCTGTAGGAAAGGATTTCATATTTCTCCTAAGAGTAATGGATGGACCGTAACACATATTCATATTTTGATGCCAATTACCTCCCTGGTAAAGGAGATCTCTCTCAATTTAGGTGTGTATTTCGAGCTCAAAAGGAAATCTTTAATTTAAGCTCTCAGTGGACTCTGTAAGACGGAAATTGGTGATACATTATTACAGAAAGTGCAAGCTTGGAACCTGTAAATGATAGGTTAAAAGGGTATTAAAGGTTCGTTGGATCCGGCAATCAGATTATTATCTACTAATTAGTAGCTCATTAGAGGAGTAACTTGAATCGTTCACCTTGTTAAGGTCTCTCTGTCAAAAGCCACTTCTGGGCCAAATCACGTATTTAAAGAACGATAAAGTGGGAAGGTTTCAATATCTCTTTACTTAAAGTGCGTTCCTCCTTATTGTTTATATCGACCTCGGGACTGGAGGGTCGCAGGTTCGAAACCCTATTCCACTGAAGATCCGCCGTGTATGGGGCCTGTTGCACGCTAAATCATACGTAGTGGCCAGACGTCCTCCCGTTGGTGTGGCGCGGAAGTTTGGAGAGGGAGTACCAGCTCAGGTTTCGCCCTCGTCATCTGAACGCGGTTCAAAATTACGAGGTCCGTCCCTAAACAGCCCTCGTGTTGCTTCAAAACGGGACGTTATTCTAACCTAACCTAACCTTATTGTTTATAAAAAACACCTATATAAAAATATCAATTCTTTTTGTGATTAAACTAATTGTTGTTCGAAATTTTCTCTCTCTTTAAAGAATAATGCTATTAAGATCAATTAGAAATGAAAAATGCTGGAAAAGGTAAATTACTATTAAATTAGAAACAGAAAAGTATACAATTTAAAATAATCAAAATCTTAATACATGTAGATTTATGACATGAAACAGACTTATTGAGGTAATTACTAAAATATCGCATAATTCGTATTAGAGTTTTTGATGAAATGGATATTTTAAAGGTTTTTAGTTTTTTCTAAATAACAGCAATCACAATTATCAAAATTCCAATTTACATTATTAATGTCTTACAAAACTAATTTTTGATTCGGACAAAACAACCATTTTATTTTAAATACCACTTTGATAAGTTGTTAAAAGAAGAACTGACGATATTGGTTTTTAAAATAATCGCCTATTAATAAACCATTTAATTGAATTTAAACTAATCACCAATTAAATTATATATTATATCAATAAAGACTTAATGAATTTAGTAAGAGAGGTTGATGTAGATTAAAATAAGTCTTGACCTGTTCAAAATAGCAGAAGAACCTCGCTGTTAAAAAGTAGATATCCGCCTGCATACATAAACACTGTGCACATTATATTTGAAATTGTGGGTCAAACGTTCACATTTTGGTGAAGTTTGGATGTTTGAGAAATCTGGTGCCAGTTCACTGATACAGTTGTCACTTTAAAAATGGTGTCTTTTGAGAGAGAGTGATTTTTTTGTTTGTTTGTCTTAAATGGTTTTAAAACAACCCTTAATTTATAAACATTATAAGGGTTAAAAATTTCTCCTCATATAGCATTTATCTTTTTTTGCATCAAGAAGTTACCTCTTAAAAGTTTATTCGGTAAGAGTAAGACTCTAATCAAAATACCAAACATGAAATAAACTATAGCACATCTCGTGTAAAATTAATAACATCAGTTTATTAATATGAAACCCTTTTATGGACTTGAAGGGAAAGTAACACGGATTTTATCTAATATTTGCTACTTAGAATTCTATTAAACCGATTATGTTTTAGACAGATTTGTAATTTTTCTGGTCTTGAGCTTATTTGATTTCTGTTCCCACTTTATCTTCTATATAATTAATATTTTATTTACAGACAAAGTGTGCCTTTTGTTAAGCTACGTAATCCCAACGAATGCTGCTGAATTTCTTTTCACTAATCCCAAAATGCTATCGGTGAATGCCAATGGTAGCGCCAGTTTTTTTAAAAAATAACATATTGAGAGAGGAAAAAGTACATATATTGAGGAAGTTACATATTGAGAGAGGAAAAAACTACATATTGAGGAAGTTACATATTGAGAGAGGAAAAAGCTACATATTGAGGAAGTTACATAAAGGGAGAGGAAAAAGCTACATATTGAGGAAGTTACATATTGAGAGAGGAAAAAGCTACATATTGAGGAAGTTACATATTGGGAGAGGAAAAAGCTACATATTGAGGAAGTTACATGTTGAGAGAGGAAAAAGCTACATATTGAGGAAGTTACATATTGAGAAAGGAAAAAGTTACATATTGAGAGAGGAAAAAGTTACATATTGAGAAAGGAAAAGTTACATATTGAGGAAGTTGCATATTGAGAGAGGAAAAAGTTACATATTGAGAGTTTGCGTCACATTACCGAGCATATTTAAGTCACATTACCGACAGCCACATACCGATATCAAGTCACATCGATGGTGCCGCATTACCGGAGAGCGGCGTCACACACTGGAGTGAAAGTCAATATCGAAGAAAACAGGCGCCGGTCATCGATATTATTTAAGCTCACATCCCAGAGATAAGTCACATTACCGATGAAGCCGCATACCGAGCATATTAAGTCACATTACCGGACGGTTTAAGTCACATTACCGATGAGTCACATTACCGAGTTGTTTGCCATATTACCGATGAAGTCACATTACTGATATATGAAGTCACACACTGATGGTGTCACATTACCGGGGAGCATGGAAAGTCACATTACTGATGGTGTCACATTACCGTGATATTTAAGTCACATACTGATGGTGTCACATACCGAGAAAGTTTAAGTCACACAACGATGGAAAAGTCACATACCGATATATTAAGTCAACGATGAAGTCACATTATTGAGTGGGGAAAAAGTTACATATTGAGTGAGGAAAAAGTTACATATTGAGGAAGTTACATATTGAGTGAGGAAAAAGTTACATATTGAGTGGGGAAAAAGTTACATATTGAGTGAGGAAAAAGTTACATATTGAGGAAGTTACATATTGAGTGAGGAAAAAGTTACATATTGAGTGAGGAAAAAGTTACATATTGAGTGAGGAAAAAGTTACATATTGAGGAAGTTACATATTGAGTGAGGAAAAAGTTACATATTGAGGAAGAACATATATGTTTATTTCAACAGCCCACATCAAAGTTTCTTCTAAAAAAGTCATTCCTAGACCCTTCCATTAACATTCCAAATACCTCCCGTTGCTTTCTGAAATATCAAACAGTGATATTAAAATATATCGTGCCGCAAATGCTTAAAGAATTGTCTTATGCATCAAAAATAAGATTTTCTGCTTATTTCTACCTTAGAATAATCCCGTCGAAATTGCAAAATTATAATTTTACGAAGAATAGAAGGAATTAATGCGATCGCCGAAAATTGTGTATCCTCCCTTTCTAGAAAAGAAGAATGCATTTATGGAATGGGAAAGTGTTTTCCCTTTTATTTTACTTTTAGGGAAATTCCTAGAAAATTGCAATTCATTGCTAAATAAATACATATTTTCGGACCAACATGTAATCAGTGTATTAATAATGTTATTCCAAAAGACTCAGCTAAAGAAGGACAAATAACTCATTTCACAGGATATTTTGGGAATCCAATTTCAGAATATTGATAAAATGCTTCGTTTCTAAGAATCAGTTATCCCTTCTAAATAAAGTTTATTCATGAAGGAATAATTTCTGAAAGATTTTGCTTTTCATTTGACCTTTTGCTTACATTTTAGTAAGAAGAAAAGCGATTAAAATTAAGTATGAATTAAAATGAAATTATTATTTAATTTTTTTAAATAAATAGTTGTAACTAAATGGTTATAAAATAAAAATGCAAATGCAGTTACGAAATACACATCTTCTTGTCGTGTCACACTCTCAAAATTATTATATTAGTATATAGTTTAAAAATTAATTCACATGAAGTTTTAATTTATTTCAACGTATACTCTGCATTGCAAAATTTAACTGCCACAAAAGGCCGTGTAGTATTTTATTTCTTTATTCAAAATCCTAGGTTTAAGAAAACACAATTTAGAAAATCTCCCTCGTGTTGTTAGATTTTCATCGCCCCCCTTTATCCAGCTGCCTTTTCATTTTTTGCACATGTGAATTTCTAGTTTCAGGCGTCCTCGTTTGACCATTAAAAAACATCTGGATTCGAAAATCCCTTTTCCCACGAGAAGGTCTCTTTAGCTAACGTTCTGTCCTCCTTTCACTTTTATGATTATTTCTGCCTTTATTTCAAGAATTAAACCTCCCATGTGATTTCCTGTCAAAGATAATGTCATTTTGCCCTTCAGCTGCTCATTATTGGATACATCTTGTGGTCTTTTTACCATTTCTTGATCCAAATCAGTTTCAAAATTAACAGTTTTATAGACCATTCAATTAAGTTTGGATCCTGGTTCTCCAATTAAAATAAAAAACTTATATTAGCTCCAGTTTGGTTTGGGGTGATTACAGTAAAGCTAGGCTTGACCAGTCAAAAACCAAGTTTTGCTTTGCGTTGGCAAAAGGGATTATCTTGGCGAGTCTGTTGGCATCTGGCGATTACATTTCCCCCATTGGCGATAGATTTAAAATTAGCCTTTAGCTCTAGAGGGCTCTTTTTCTTGAGTCATGGTGTGATGTTGGCGATTTTCTGCTGTCGTAGGAAGGCGGGATTTTCGAGAATAAAGGAGTGGATTGGTCTGAAACGAGAGAATTAGAAATTTTTGGTTTTTGAGACGAGAAGCAGAGGGAAGAAAAAATCATGTTTCGTGGGCTGAAGCTGATTTTTTTACATGATTGAGTTTCATGAAGAGAGACTAGAAAAATAATGGGTGACGATGGAGTGTAAAAGCTGGTCCACTTACCCCTTTTTCTCGTGTTGAACATTTGGCGGACTAATTCCCCACTAGTCAAATGAATACAGTGAATTGATGTTCCTAAATTACCATGCTGAATGTTGTGTAGGTGAGAACTCTGTCATCGAAAAACGTCAATATATGGTCAATGGAGAATACTGCCATTACTTTGTGAGGTTATTATTGGTTAGCATAGGGTCACCATGGCGGTGCACCGACATCATCCTTGCTTTGACAATCAGCGTGACCACAGCTGTGATTATGAATTACTTGGAAATAGGGGGATACAACCTTTGTTGCTTCAAATCCCAGAACCCATAAGCTCCACTATGTAAACGGCGAACTATTTCTGTAGCACTCTACACCTGAATATGCAACCAGACACGAAATGCCCCATCGAGCAGTTAACCAGCAAAAGAACTCCAGTCTTTCTGGTTTGGCCCGGTTTGTCATCGTAGAGGCGCAGTAACGTCTAACTCTCGGCCCCTGATAACCTTGCGACTGTCAGTCCTTTGCCAACATGATCCTGTACAGCATGTTAAATAGATAAGTACCCGTGATTCTATCATTTACTATTTCATGTTTAAGTAAAAAAAACCTGTGTTTTCTTCTGTCCTAAAAAATTTAAAATTAGAATGTTGCTAAATTTAACTAAAAGATTTGTTTGATAGCTTAAATACGAATAACATTAATTTCCTTGGTGCTAAATTTAAATGGTAAAATTTCTAAGTAGCTAAATTTAATAATAAGAATTGTACGTTTGCTTAAATGTAAAATATCAACAATTACTTTGTGACTAAATTTAAACGGTAAAATTTCTAAATTCAATTTTGAATGTTAATTTACAGCCAAAACAAAGGATAATTAAAATTTGAACTTCAGACTTACTGGATGTGTATGCAGAAATTAATATAAGATAACTTTGCTTGTTGACTTTTACAGTAATAAATCAGCGGGAGTAATTAGAACACATTTGTAATGCATTAAAATTTTAGGTGCATTATTGAGAAGCATATCTTATAGTCTAATGGAATTTAGCAATAGGTTTTGATAAATTGGTTGTATTTTGAAAATGTGCAAGTCAAGATTATTTTTGTATGTTGTTAATTAGAAAGTTTGATTTGTATCTTAAAGAGTTAAAATACTTGCTAATAATGCATCTTTGCCTCTCTAAATTATATGAGCTGACAATTTTTGGCATTGTTTTGATCGCATGGCATCTATCTGTTTACATTTATTTACACATTACAAATTGTTGACAAGTTATGAAACAAGGATGAAATGTTTGTTTTTAATTGTTATTTGTCTATTGAGGTGGGCCCCCCTCTTGAATTAGAAATTTAATATTGCACTTTCTATTACCCATTAATCAAGAGTCTTAGTGTATGGTTTCCAATGTCAAATGATCAATAAACGTTTAGACTTTGAAAACCTAAATATGTGTATGCCATTTTTTTATGCATTCTGAGTTTCGAAGTGTATATCCATGATTCTGGTGATTCTTTTTACTCTAAAATTGAACCTGGGTATTTTTAGAACACACAACGCAATGGATTAAAACTCTTAACAGGATTTAAATTCTAGAATGAAGAAATAATTAATTGCTTGATAATAATTGTTTTTATAAGTAATGGTTATTGTTGGTAATAGTATTTAAATTCAAACTATTGATCTTGTGTATAAATTACTGCCATGATGAAGTGGTTATTAACCTAATATTCAACACCACAGCTTCTGCTCAAAACAATATAATGCCCTTCATAGTTTCGAAGATTAAATATTTGCTTTGTCGGTTTCATTAAATTCCCTCTTGGAGAAAATGTTGTATTCAATCGAAACTCTAAATTCTTGAAAAATAGTTATCTTCAAAACTTTTATTAAAGATTTTTTGTTTGTCCTGAATCATATTATTTGTCTTTTTAAGGGAAAGGATACTTCGAAACAAACGTTGTTTCAAGAAAAAAAAATTATTTAAGGAATGAAACTCGGATTCTTTGTTCGCCTTTCTAGTGATGGAATCAGAATTTAGAGAGTCACTTCCAACATCCCAGCTTATGCTGTTCCCCATGGTTTATTCAACTGGTTGAAGACAACTACAAGCATCAGCAGAAGTAAAGTCTTTCTGTTTCATTAAGAATCTATTACTAAATTGCAATTTGAGCAAAGTAATTTCATTCGACCCCGCAATGTTAATCATAGCGCAAATCAGAAAATAAAAGTGTTTACAGTTCTATCACTGGTAATGTGTTATAGAGTTGAATCTTTCAAACAAACGATTCAAAAATCTTCAGATTATTTCAGCTTCTAATTTAAACAGTAGCATCATATTCGCCATTTAACTCACAATAGATTTCATTTGCATTTAAATAATAATAAATCGACTATCTATACTAATAATAAAGGAGAATGTGTGTATATATTATATAGTAATATTAATACACGTAAAGTAAACGACTATGTATTCACTAAATCAAAACAAGAATGCTTGACTTCCAGCAGGGCAATGTGAGTAAATTATGGATCACAAGATTCACTGGCGCTGTCTATCTCTACTAAGAATAAAGCAGAATGGGTTCATGTTGGCGCTCTACAGGGCAGACCGCTGGACTTAGAGCTGCGAAATTTGGTACAAACATTCTTTGGAGGGTGGGAATGTGCACCTCGGAGCGGTTTTTTTTTGAAATTTTAATTAGAGTTTTAATTAATTAAAACAGAAGCGAAGTTTTGGCGTTTTTCCCTAATAACTTTCAAAAATATTACAGCACAAATATCATTTTTGCATAATCTGAAAGAGTAAAAAGTTATATATATGTTTAATTATTGCATTAATTGTCAAGAGGGTCAATTCTAAATATTGCAAGTCAGGTGGGTGAAAAAAAGATGCCTGGAGATTTTTTTTGTTTGGAAAGCACTGATGATATTAATAATTTAGCAATAATCTAAATATAAGAAATCTGTTCTTTGGTATATGATCTAAAGAATTTCAATGAATTGTTAGCATTAATTCTGTTTAACAATTCTTGATTATGAATATTAAAGACAATTCATCTCCAGATTCTACTGAAAAGATGAATATTTAATTATTAGACCTCATTTAATCGCAAAAAATTAAATAAGAAGATTTACCCTTTTTTATTAGTAAGGGTATCTATAAGAGTATCAAGAAAGGTTTTAAATTTTATAAGAAAAAATAAAATCATAAAACGAGAAAAATTTTCAAAACATTATTTCTCTCGCAAAGTGTGCATTCAGATTATTGTACTATAAAGAAGGTGATTAATTTACAATTTTGTGTGTCTTAATTCATAATTGGCACCATATAAGTTCAAATGTTTAAAAAATTAACTAAACTTTAAATTTATATTTGTCTTACGAAAATCACATATTTCCTATTTTTTTACTGTACATCTCTGTGCTTTTAGCTACGGATAATTTTCCTCTTGATTTGTGTGAGTCTTGAAAATACATGAACTGTTTTTCATTAGATTGCTATATTTTTCTCGAACAGTTTCGTAAACACATTCCTTGAAATATTTTCTATTGCTTAAAAAAATAGATATGCTAAATATTAATATTACATTTATGGATATGAATTAAAGCATTTAAAACTTTATACATTCTCATTTAATTATAACTTTACCATTTTTAAGGTATTTTGTTCCAGTTTGAATATATTTGTTGCTAATCCTTAATTTTCATAAACTTGAAGAAGTTTTTTGAAACACTTCAAAAGCATAAATCACTAACTGTTGAAAGTATATTTCATTTTTTAAGTATTGTACTATAGTCAGTGTCTTGAAGCGGGCATTCTAGCAAAGCATCTTGTTTATAATTATTGTTTGCCTTTTATCGCGAAATAAATTCAAACTCTATAATAAACTCTGCAGTTATTCAATTTAATTCCTTTTATACTAAAATCTATTGTGGGAAGTAATCGACTTCAGCGTAGAATTCATTATCATGAAAAAATAAATTTGCTCTCCATTTTGATGAACATCAAATACAATGCACTATGCTAAAGCATTACTAATCGTGAATCTGCGCGAACTAATCTAAACATTAAATACACATGGATTAAACAAGTTTGTTTCAAATACTGCAATAGTAAACAGACAACAGGCTTAATACGTTGAATTCTGAAAGCAAATACTAAGACAGAAAGTTACTTACGATTCATTAATTAAATGTTGATTCATTAGTTAATTGAATCTTTAACTTAGAGGATTTTAATTTGCGTTAGATTTTCTTTGACCTTAATATGCGTGTTTCATCTTACGTGTGTAGATTGTTCGAATTACGTACATTTATATACTAAGGACAACTTTGCCACAGCTAAATTCAAAGTTTTATTTATGTGTAAAGGAGATATGTTGATAAACAAAGATAATCTCAGAATTAAATTAATGAAAGGTCGGAGAATTCTATTCTCTTAGCAAAGGAAAAGACACGGCAATTCGCGTTTTATTTATTACTAGCCGACTTTGGCGACCAGCTTGATCGCCGGAAATATAATTTCAACTGAATATCTTATGCATAATTTTATATTTATGGTTCCCTTAACAAAGTAGTTTTAAAATTCAAATTACTATAGACACTTAAACGCGTACTTTCCGTAGCCTTGCACTTGTTCTGTTCCTCGTCTACATTAACGTAAACTACACATTTGATTTAAACATTAAATTGGCGAGGCGCATTTTACTCCAGCAGCAGGATAATTGGCATAAAACACGCTGATAGTAAGAATTAAAACATAGCAAAGATAATCTTTCAGTTTACTGGATTGTTCCATTATACGCTTACAATCTTGAGGACTTCATTTACAAATTTCGCAGAAAAATTGATCAAATAAAAGAAGAAAGTAAAATCCAAAGGATATTTTCTAAGCTTTGAACAATGTAAGAGAAACACGCAATTAAAAATTTGTTTAAACAATGAAAACGGTTTTAAATGCGTTGCAACAATGAAAAGTATTGTAAATTATACCAAAATCTATTTTTAAAAGCTTATTACTATTAGAGAGAAAATCGTACGAGAACTTTATTGATATCATTGAAAAGATAATGCTTTGCGCTTTCAGATGGTGTAAAAATGATTTTTGTGCTGTAATATTTTCAAAAGTTATTAAGGGAAAACGCTAAAATTATAATTAAATTTTTAAAAAACGGCCCCGAGATGCAAATTCCACCCTCCAAAGTATGTTCGTGTCTATTTTCGTAGCTCTAAGTCCAGCTGTCTGCCCCGTAGAGCGCCCACGCACACATTACCTTTTATTATTAGTAGAGAAGAATATGAAGCTCAAAAGTGAAGAAATTAGAACAATAAGATCTGTTCGTCAACATTAACCGTAAGAGCGACAATATATTCTGCATTCCGGCGGAAGGAGTGGTGCCTATATTTGTGCCAACAATACATTAGAATATTCCTTCCCCTCAGAATTCTCAAAAACTCCTTGTAAATCGTTTTACTTTGTTGTATCGTAATACGTGCATACTGATAAAGAGAAGCAACTAACAGCCACCAGGAGGTTATGAAAGAAACAGATCTTATTTACCAATTAATGGAAAGGGGGGAACAAGTTCCTCTGGCTCTCAACCGAATTTTCCGTTTTGAAAGATGACTTTGAGATTTTCAATTCAAAGGTTAAGACCAATCTTCTGCAGAGAAATAAAGGCTAAAATTTCTCTCAGGGAATCGATATATATATATATATATATATAACATTAATATAGTGTCAGAAAATTCTCCCGGTGGGGTGAATGTGTTGAGTCAAAATAACTGAGACAAAATGCTAACTTCGAGCTTAATTTTTACTAATTTTTCTGAAGCCTTCCATAAATATGATTTGAATTGCAGAGCAGCACTTTTAGATTAGGATTTGTTTCCTTTATTAGGATTTGTTTGCCATTTAGTGCAGATAGAATAGCACCTACAGGCATTTTTCGACGACCCAGTTTTTTCAGTTATGAATTTTAAGCTTTTACCAGATATTGCATTCTCTGTAATATATACTGTAATGGTATTGAAATTTTTTTTCTGAAACTAAAAAAAAATTAATGCTTTCAAAATTTACCATTTTTTTAAAATTTAATCGTGATCTAATGAAGATATGTTTATGTTCGACAAATCATTTTATAGATGTTTAAATATATATAACTTTCTTTTCTAAATGTTTACTCTCATATTAACAGTCTTTTGTTTAAATCTAAAGATATATTTTTAGCAACCTAGAGTCTCCATTTCCTCTAATATGTAACTACAAAATTCTTACAAGTGTTCTACCATTAGGTAACACTATACTTCCATTAGGTAACATTGCGCTGTATTAAGTGTACTGCTATTAGGTAACATTATGTTGTATGAAGTGTACTGCCATTAGATAACATTGCACTGTTATTAAGAGGAAAATGGGACAAAAAGAGCAGCTAAATGCTTGAAAGTTCCACAGTCAACCGTTGGAAGAAGAATAAAACTCACTCAGAAAGAGAAAAAAATAAAAGACATTTTTACTGTATCTATATACAAGTGGAAAACTGTATACAGGGTGTCCCAAAAAAGTGGAACAAGCTTTTATTCGCTTGAATATTGATCCTAGACATATACTTCCAGTTACAAAGTATATAAATTCCAAAATTATAGAAGAAACTTAGAATAATAATAAAAGATCTTACTACTTAGAATATAAAATACTTAGAATACTAGAATATAAGATACTACTAGAACTACTTAGAATATAAGATACTTAGAATATAAAATAGAATTTTGTTGTAACATGATTTTCCTCTATTTTATTACTAATTTTCTATAATACGGAAATTAAAAATTATTCCAAAATTGTTTTTAATTTTTTGGCAATAGAATACAAAAAAGTGCCTTGACTGTGTAATATATCAGAGGATTAACTTTTTTGTTAGGAAAAAAAACAAATAAAGCTAGACATTTTTCTAAATTTTTAAAGAATCTCCAGACACTAGTTTTCTTTACAAAATTATTTATTTCATATAAAAACTTGAAAATATAACAAAAAGGAAAATCACAAACACACACAGCCTAATTTAGGTCTGACATATGATAATATTGGAGGTAAACTGTTAACTTCGCTTCAGAATTTGGAAGTGCAGAAACGTAGTCTATTTTTTAAAGAAGTCAATTTCTTTCCTCCTGCAATTCACCATGCTTTTCATTTAAAACTAAGCATAAATTATAAAAAAATTACGGAGAAAACACATTTTTTTACGTTAAACTACTACTTATCTGGAGTGTAAGGAAAATGAAACCTTTATCAGATTCGTATATATAGGTATATTTGTACACAGGGGCTCACTAAAATCCTAAGTACTCCCCTTAAACTACAGAACTACGATGGTGCTCTATTATTTTGTAACTGAGATTTGCTCCTGTAGCTCGAGCCGTTTTCAAGATAGAACCACGGACTCTGAATTTCTCTAGGAGATGCTGTAACTTGTTCATTGATAAAAGCATAGTCACTTTACTAAACTTAGACACCACTTTTATTTAAATGGCTGCCGTCAGTCTGAAGATAATAAGGTAGAGCTCAGGACTTCAGTGGGTACCTGGTATATTCAGAGTATTCGATTGTTTCTATGTAAGATTTCCGTATGCTTTTAGAAACTTCATGTCTAGAAAAAACCCAATAACGAACCAATGAATCTAACCGCCTTGTTTGTGTGGGATTTGTCATTTTAAGAATCTTGACTGGAAGAGCAATACCTGGTACGACCAAATGTATTTTTGATGGTTTTGATTTTTTTCTTTACCAAAAGAAATATTTTCTTTTTTTTTCCTGTCAAGGAATTTATTGCAAAGAAAAATAGCGTTTTAAAATATCACTGAAAACCAGACACTGATTCATTTCTTTTTCCTTCTATTATATTTCTTTCGTTCTTTGATTCTGTGGCTTCGGCATTTTTTCTAAGTCTCGCCTTTCTTTTACGTTGATTGAATCTCTTATCGCTTTACTCTCGCTTTTATTCTTTCAGTTTTAGAATTTCTTTCTTTTTATAATCTTTCTTTTGTTGCTGTTTTTGAAATTGCCGATGTTCAATGGAAGGAATACATACAGCTATTAAGAGCTTAGTGATAAAGATCGTAAAACACTAGAGCAAATAATTTGAAATGCATTTCTATGAAATGCAGAAAATAAATGTGGATTTATCTCTATAATGAACATTTCTCTTATCTTTTTTCCTTTGATATGTTAGGGGAATATAATCCAGACGAAATGTCATCCGAAGTATCAAAATGTTGAAAAATTATGTAACACTATTTTTGTTACTTTAATTTGTTGATCTGGTAAAACGAAACATGCCACTTTATCAGGCACCCGGATATCAGAAAGGATAGGGGGCTGGTGGTACTCTCGGCGCGCTTCTCTGTTTAGCGGTTAATAATTGTTTTAGTCTCACATACATACATACTTACATGCACGTCGAATTTCGAAAGTGTAGATGATGACGCTTGAAGAAATTAAAACTGTATTATTGCAAACTTTCATTCATTTGGGCGTTTTCAAATAATATCTTTTTAACTTATTGTAACTTTGGAATTTAAGTAGTCAAAATGGATTCCTTCAAATAATCCTCATTTCTTGGTACTTTCGGCGCTCTTCTCCATTCAGCAGTTAATAATTGTTTTAGCGTCACATACATACACGTCGAATTTTAAGAGTGTTGATTTCAATAAGTTATGAAAAGGGCGGAATCAGTAAATGACAATGTATTTGTTAACTACTTTTTAAATTTAAAAGATAGTCAAACTATACATTAATTGAAGTATCTACAAAATTAGTTCATCTTGTGAACCTTCGAAAAATATTCACGTTTTTATATCAGCAGTGACAACTCATCTGTTCAGAAACAAGCAGTGCTATAAAAACATTTCTAGAATACAACTGAAATGCAGTTTCTCAAAAATAGCTTTAATTTCAAATAATCGAAACTTGTATTTGTTATTATCTTAATTCTATTTTAGAAAATTACAGTAGTATCTTTTTCCAGTGAGTGACTTTTAACAACAGAAAACGAATACGTAATAACCAGCCACGTTACCGTTGAGGCAATATGAAAGTGAATTTGAAACCTAAAAGCAGCCAATGAAAAAGAAATCGAAGAAAAAAAAATTATGAGAGCGAAGTCGAACCTTGGGTGAGATTGAAGGTGAAAAAAAACATTACTTGGCCTAACGCCAAGCAAGAGCATCCGAAATTTCATTTCAAATGCAGAAAGGATAGCTATTTGCCTTCGATCATTATATCACTCAGTTGCATGCAATGAGAGAATTTTAGTGCTTTCCCAGCTATTTGACGTGCAGCCCTATCCTATGTCTGTTTTATTTTATCATTTATTTTCTGCCTTTCTCGTTTTTTTCCTTTTTTCGTTGATAATGGAACTCTTAGAGTGGAGAAGTAAGCAAATCATAATAAAAACGATGATACGAATTTTAAAGTAATTGTAATGAGTTCTGCAACTCGGTAGCTCTAAAGGGCGAGTCACCACAGCCTTTAGGTAAAACTTAATAATACGCGCAACGCTGAGAGCAATAATTTAATATGCTTGTCCGACATTAGGCTATTTTTCTGTTTTATGTTAAATTTTAATTTCTGAAGTTGTCCCTGCGTCCATTATCAAGTCGATCATTAACTATCTGCCAATGAAACTGAGTAACAGTAATCATCATTAGCAAATTCTTCAATCTATGATGAATGGATGATGTATTACCAGACATATATTTGCATTTCGCATTTTTCTATGTTCAATAAACTTGTATTTCTGCAATTAACATCTTCAAATAAACTTGTGAGCAGCCCCTTTCAATTTAAAAATTAATATATCTCTGGAAATTTTGCAGATAGAATCGTGAAATTTAGTTTACGTATTGATAAGTGTAAGAAGAACATTTTCCTCATTGGCGCTTTTGCCCTATAGGGAATGTATGAAAATATCATTTTCTTAACTTTTAATTTTCAACACCCATAGTAGCAAAAGTATCTTCACACAAATTCTTACATTATTTTATGAAAGTTAGTAAATGGAAGTATATATCTAAGTGCAATATTTAAGGAAATAAATGCTTGTTCCACTTTTTTGAGACACCGCATAGAGAACGAATAAAAAAAATTCTGTTGCAAATTCTATGCCCAATAAGAACTGTCGTTACTGTTAAGGAAGAAAATTTGTCACGTTCTTATTAGTTAAAAATGAAGGAAACATTGTTTGGATTCACATCTTACGACCTGAAAGAGCTTGCTTGTTAATCAGTAGATAAACAAATTAAGAAAAACACATATTTTCTGAGACATAACAAATAGCCGGCAAACACTAGCTGTTTCAGTTCAAATCCAGATATCCACCACTAAGCTTGAGGAAATTCGTGATAATTCTGAGTGTCTATACTATAATTATTTATACTAACATTGTACTAAATAATTCATCGTTGGAAATGTCAACGATGGAGCTCATTGTGCAGTGAGGAAGAAAAGTAATTTCTTTCAAAAATTTCCAAGCTTAATTGCTGAATTTATAAACCCAAAAGCACTAGGAATCCAGTCATATCCCACCTTCCCCTATATTTAGAAACAGAAAAGTATTTTTAAAAACCGGATAAGCATTTTGAAAATATTTCGCATTGAATTTTATACGACAAGATTTATTTATTTT
>BGPR01002067.1:23503-61208 GCA_013235015.1 Araneus ventricosus
TTCATGATGTAGTAATTCTAAGAAATATCGTTATTTCACCTCCGCTTCCGATTGTTGAGCTGTCAGGTGCTCATTCATGAAAGGGATAAAAATATCAAAAATAATGCATATATAGAGTTGGTAAGCGTTTAAATAAGAAAAAGGGTGTTATTAAATGCATTTCATAGCAGATAAAATGTATGATTTCGTAATTCGGAAATCAGACAATAAGATCAGGTATAAAAAGAAACGCGCCCTTTCACTCACTGAATATAATAGCGATCAGAAATAAAAATACGAGTTTATACATTTATTCAGAGTATTTCATTATTCAACAATAGTATCCTGTTGCTTGACAAGCCATTCAAAGAACATGTCATCTACTCTTGTAGGTACTGTAATAAATAAAAGAAGTTTTCCTGACAGCTGTCGAGACCTGCAATTGTACATCTCGAATCAGAAGAAATGTATTGAACACGATCGCTTAGTTACACGTAACTATTAGCAAAGCATAATTTTCCTCAATGTCTTAAAAACAAATTGGTTTCTGTTTGCTCAGAAATAAGCGTACTTATAAAAAGATAATTTAAAGATAGTTATTAAATGCTAATAGAATGTAAAGAGAAATACTTCTGTTTAAACTCATGTAAAATTATATTTATAATCAGCAAGTTATTTTTAAAATCATGTGAAAAAAATCTCTAAAATTTGCTACTTATTATTAATTACAAAATCTAGTATGGTAATATAAAATTTCATTAAAGCTAAAATTATTTCTTTTTGATCTTTCTTTTAAAAAGTCCTTGGAATTTCAAACACTTTACTAATTTCTAATTTTCTATTTTTTTAAAGATCAAAGACATTCTTTCTTTTCTCACGAAACAGAAATGATATGCATTTAATTAAACATTTTTATTTACATATGTGATTAGGTAAATAATTAATATAAATGAATGCGTATTAAAACATTCGAATTTTTTTAAAAAATCATGCTTTTAAACTCAGACTAAATATTTTTAAGAAATTCGTGACACAAAATGTCTAGAAGCTCATAGATTGAATATAAAAATTAGACATATATATTTTTAGTTAAAAATGGAAAAACACCACTGTAATAAAAGATAAAAATGAAAAGTTTAAGGCTTTAAAATGTAGTTAAATAATTTTCTAACGAAATTTATGCATTGAAACCTTTATTTCAGAAGAGAAAAACAAAACGCCCATATCAGTGTAAAACCCATTTCTCTTAGATCCCCTTTAAATACTTGTCCAAAAAAGGCAGCCAAGATAAGTCATGAGCAAATAAATTGAATATAGAGCTCTAAGTACCAGAATTCATCTTAGTGAGAAAGCTATTTGGTTTACAGTAAAGAGAAAAAATATCATTCATCACTTAAATTGATACATGATTAAAATTTATAATCAAATTATACCATTTTCATTTAAAAATGGGAAAAATATAAACCTGCCCTGTTTCTTCCTATTTACATAAATACATCTATCTATTTTAAAATATGAATGACTAAGTTAAAGGTGCAGAAATATTTCTGATTTTTGAAAATAAGATAAATATATAAAATAATCCTTAACAACAAAGCTATCTTTAAAATCAAAAGAGTTTAAAATTCTTTCATAGAGAGAAATAAAATGAGTACAAAGAAAAAAAAATTCAGAGATGCTAGCCTTTTTTTTTCATTATCTTAAGACATAGCTTATGAGAGAGTTAGTGGATAATTATTTTTACTAACTTCAATTTCTCTCGTGCTTGGAACTTCTGTTCATATACAATACTAGCCATCTTCGGCAACTGGCTTGTTCGCCGGAAATTTAATTTAATTGAATGCGTAATTTGATATTCATGGTTTCTTAACAAAGTAATTTTAACTTCAAATCGTGATAGACATTTAACCCGTATTCTTTTATTAGCCTTGTACCAGTTGTGTCACCACCCTCAATGACAACAACACAAAGTGTAAACCATCCATCCTTTCTGAACCTACCACAAGCAGTTGTTCCTGTGAAGTAAAGTCCATAGCATAGAGAATCAAGATCGACACGCCAATGTGAATTTCAGTATATAATTTAACTTACAATTCTTCTAGTTCCATGCCTTTTTTTTATCTAAACCATCACAAAGGTCCCAGTTTTGTAGAGAGACCGCAACTGTAATACATCAATGTTCAAATCAGTTTTCATTCTTTTCTTTTTTCTTAATGTACAGTTTTATTCTGCTGATTTAGATGTACTCTTTTTGTGTATACTTATATGTCAAATGTTTTGTAATATTTATTTTTTTTGCTCTTGCTTTTTCATAAATTTTCACGCATACCCATCCAACCGACAGAAAGTCGTTTTGGCTCCGAGTTCTGGAGTACGCTGTGGTGCGATGTACATGTTGTGTTCGTTGTCTACATGAAAGTCCCTTTAAGAGTGAAGTAACTGTCCGTGTTATCTAACGTCTAATTGCAGATTATCGGCGCCGACGTCACTTTCTTATTCTGGATACAAAATATGTATTTAATCTCAACGTTAAAATGTTGTAACACATCTTATGCCTAGCAGTATGTTAGCTGGATTTGGACATGCTGATGAAAAGAATCAAAACACAGAAATTATAATCATAATAACTTACCGGATATATTTCTTAGTAAGCTTTCTGTCTTAAAGGACTTTGTGTACAGATTTCACAGAAAACTTGATGCAGTAAAAGAAAGTAAAATTCATTAGGATATTTATCTTAGCTTCCAACAATATAAGATAAAGTCGCAATTAAATATTTGTTTAAACAATGAAAATGGTTTGCATTTCATTGCAACAGTGAAAAATATTGTTGTGAAGTACGCCTAAATATATTTTAAAAAAATATTAAAATTACAGAAAAAATAGTACGGATTTTAATTGAAATGATTGAAAAGATAATTGCTTGAATTTTCAGGCAGCGTAAAAATAGTTTTTTTGCTGCAAAATTTTTAAAAGTTATTAAGGGAAAAAGTCAAATCTTTCTCTTTCACTTAATTTTTAGTAAATTAAAATTCTAAGTAAAATTTCAAACAACGGGCTCTGAGGTGCACATTCCCACCCTCCAAAGTATGTTTGTGCCAAATTTCGTAGCTCTAAGTCTAGCGGTCTTCCCTGTAGTGTGCCAACACACACATACACACACGCAGGCACAAATTCTGCTTTATTATTAGTATATATTAAACGTCCTTAATTATAGTAAAAAGCATTTCCCTATTATTTAGTATCATGGTACATGTACGGTGTGCTAGTTAATGTTGCAAATGACCAACTCGATGTCTATAAACAACATCTTCATTAACATAACAAAAGCGACGTCACTATCTAAAACAAAACAAGGAAAAATTCGAAACTTGAAACCGAATTATTTCACAACTGCGCATTTATTTTTAGTCACGTTCAACTCGATCTCGTCAGTTCACTTCTCTGTCTGAAGTCTTGACCGCAGCGCCACAGTACATATAACCATTTTGTACCATTAAGTTCAACTCATGAGATGACAGCTAACATATCGTTTTAGTTGAATGAAAAAAATCCACATGCTTTGAAAACAGTTACAAACAATGTGTATTTATAAAATATGCATAGTGAACTTAATTCAAGTATATTAATCATACATAGATCTGTAGAAAATATCGATTTTTTGAAGGAAACTGGAAAGGTACATTCAAATTTTTGTATCCGGGTCCGCATCAAGCGGAGATTTTGTGTACGAAAGCGCATTGCTGCATTGCGTCTCCGAGGTAAGCTTGATAAATGATGTGAAGGACGATTTCTTTTTGTGCAAGTGCGAGCGACTACAACAACCTACAACAATGGTATAGAAATGTCTTTTTGTGTAGGGGTGAGCGTCTGCAAGTAAAGTCCTCTAAACATTGAAAATATAAGTAAGATAATATCAATCTCTTCAGAGCCGGATCTTGTCAAATTTAATCAAGAATAACACAAAGAAATCTGGAAATGCTAGTTTGGAATTGATTCTTTTATCATCACACTACCAATTTAAAAATAATCATATCGTTCTTGTGTGTTTCAAAAATGCAAAATGCGCACAGATCCTGAATTTACGACAAATAACGCGAGAAAAAATAAATATAGTAACTTTTTTCCTGAATTTGTTTTTGTCTGGCTTGTTTAAGAGAGTCTCGAAATATATCTTCTTTAATTTCTAGCATTTTTGAAGCTGCATGAGGACTGTTTAAAAAATTGCCGAGAGGCCGCGGTGACCTAGTGGTAAGGCTTTGGAGCTGGAGGGTTCCAGGTTCGGAACACGATTTCACTGAATATCCGTCACGTATTGGGCCTGTTGCACGTTGATCATACGTAGAGTCAAACCTCTCCCGTTGGTGTGGTGCAGAAGTTTGGAGAGGGTCAACCATCATCTGACAGCGGTTCAAAATGACGAGGTCCATCCAAAAATAGCCGTCGTGTTGCTTTAAAACAGTACGTTTCTATAACTAAACTAAACCTAAACAAAAGATCGCCGCAATTTTCCTGCAAGAAAATTGGAATTTCAATAACAAAATACGTACAAGTCTGCGCAACATGAAGATAAATATCGTTTAAGGTTTCTTTTTAAGATTTAAAATAATCATCTTACCTTTCCTTTGCATTAGAGTATTAATTGGAGGAAATTCAAAATATATAAGCAGAAGAAAAAATCTCAAAGAAATTAAAATAAGAAGAAATAATTTATTAATTTTAATATTTTTTCCGTTGCTTAAAGAATTACATAACATAAAGATTAAAACAACATTACTATTTCCGATATCAGAACATTCTTAATTTTAATGATATGTTTTGTTTTTAAATTCTTTCAAGATAAAGCTTCTGAAATTCACTTGATCGGCTGTAGTTTCCTTGAAAAAATAAGTTGCGAAATTTTACATAGAAAAATTTCTTTAACAGTTCACGAAAAATGATAAGAGAATATACATTATAAAAATCAATTTGAACATTTCTAGAAATAACAAAATGCTCAATAATCAAAAAATACTCAAATCTTTTGAAGAATAATGTTTATCTTATAGAAGATAAACAATATAGCACTTGCATCTTAATAGCTATATATGTTCATTACACTGAACATTGGTAAAAATTTAGAACAAACAAAGAAGTTCATATAAAGAAAGAAAATCTAAAACTGAACGAAAATAAGCAAGTGAAAACGGTATAAGATTCAATCAACGTGAAATAAAGGCGAGACTTAGAAAGAATACCGAAGCCACCAGAAAGAACAAAGAAGAAAATAAAGATAATAAAAGATGAATCAGTGTCTGGTTTCCAGAGATATTTGTAACGTCATTCTTCTCCGCAATAACTTCCTTGACAGGAGAGAAAAGGGAAATATTTCTTTTGGTAAAAGAAAAATAAAGGGAAACTAAAACATATCTGGTCATACCAGTTCTCGCTCCTCCGATCGTGAATAAACTCTAAATGACAATTCTCACATAACTAAAGCGGTTGGATCTATTTTTTCATTAGTGTATTTTTTCTCTGCATGTAGGTTCTAAAAGAATCAAGAAATCTGATATAAAATTAATCTAATATTCTGAATATAATTTGTACCACAGAAGTCCTGTACCTTCTTCCTCTTAACTTCAGACTGGCGAAAGCTATAGAGATAAAAGAACTCTCAAGGTATAGTCAAGAGTCCATGTACTAAGCGAGAAGATACATCGCAGCCCCAAATTCAAAATTAGAGATTTTTCTGTGCTTTTGTGTAAGTTTTGTAATGCTTATTGTCTCTCGATTTTTGTTTGGTTTTGGCTCGACTGTTTGGTTTTAAATGCTATTGATTTTAATTTGGTTATTTTTTTGTATGTGTTTTGTGTTTTTAATGTTTAGTTTTTTGCGTTTTTGCTCTTTGAGTTTTTGCGTTTTGTGTTTTTGCTCTTAATCTTTTTGTGTTTTTAATGTTAAGATTTTTGTGTTTTTGCTCTTTATCCTTTTTTGAGTAAATTGTTGTAAACTATGATTTTTAAATTGTTCTGCTCATCCCTTGGGGTTCTTTGTAATTTTTTTAAATGTAGTTCATTTCTTTTGTTTTATGTTTCTCCTCCGGCCTGTGGAAGGCCTTACACTCTCTTGGGTATGCTGGACCGGGACGGGTTATAAATAAATAAATAAAGATAGAGATTTGTTTGTATCTATATCAAGATAGGAGAAACTGTCCTTTACAAAATCGTAAAGTGTCCCGAATTTATAACGGACAGTTATTGAACAAAAACGCTTATCCAAAAGCTTTAAATTCTTAAATATTTTCTTTTAAAGTGAATAATTGGATCTTTATTGCGTTTAATTAAGTGTCTGAAATCTAAAGAATATTTTATCTGTAGTAGTGTAAGAAATTATGCACATAAATAAGATAAAATGAAAATTACGGCACAAGTGCTTAGAGAGTTAAAACTATGAAGAGAGATCAAGAAATGGGCATTTGTGTTGTCGCTCTTTCCAAAAGTGTGATATCATGGAACTTGGAAAGAGCTTTAACTTGTTAATAGGCTCATTTATCCTTCTTATTGAAAGCGATATTCGTCAAATACAATACATGACATTGCCGGGAAACTCTACAAAACAGAATTTTACCTTCTATAGAAGCTCCAAGTGTTGTACTTTGTTAACACGGCCCCAGAAACACTGCCAGTTATTGAAAATTCCTTTGTTAATATCAATTGACCAACGAACTTGATGTCGAACCTTGACAGAATATCTAGGAATTTGCAGGTCTAAATAATGGGTGTGTGCCTATTGTAGACGTCATTACGCGAAAAATATGAATCAACCGCTCATTTTATGTCTACAAGGAACAGTTGTTGGAGCTCTAAGTTCGAGGCTGTTGCATTCGTTAACCAGAACCGATCTCCTTTTTTCCGTCGAAGAAGAAAGTTTTAATAAAAATTGAAGGTGCAGGAATCGACAATTAGAGAACATTATGAATTTGCATGAACATTTTCTAGGTAGTTTATCTTTACCAATTATATTAACTCAACTCTAGATAATTGGTGCTAATTGAAAAATGAAAAAAATAAGATGTTTTTATTGCTCATGAAAACAAGGATGAACTTAAAAATGCATTTTCTGATAATATTTTTAAAAACAGGCTTCTAAAGAAGTAATTCGAGTGTGGGGATTATATTTTTGACGAAATCGTAATTTTTATTCAGCCTTCTGTTATAATCTGTTCTACTTTTATTAAAACACTTCAATGAAATAACACTTGTTTTAATACTTGTATGAGTTACCACAATATATATGTTTTGATGTATTTCATATTAATCTAACTCAATTTAATTCTATCACGTTGCAGCTGTTAGAATAGATGTGTATAATTTCTTGTAAATTAAGGATAAAATAAAGTATAAGCAAATATTACTTTGAATAATTTAGCTTTAACAACACATGGGCATGATTATTTAATACATATAAATTATTTATTATAAAAATTGTTTTGAACTGCTTCCTCTAATTTTATAAATAAGAAAAATTAAAATTAATAAAATGATAGAATTAATAAAATTATCGAGATAAAAATTATTTTTTGTGTTTTTCTACATTCAAATTCAAGTACATTTCTGTTTGATATTTTTTATCTAGTAAGATATTTATCACTATACATTTATTTACAAACCACATATTTTATGTTAGTTATATAAAAAAAATTATCTTCGGAGATGATAGTCAATTACCAATATGCTTTTGCTCTATAAGCAGTGAAGCAGATAAAGTGTTAAATTCTATTTTATTCATAAGATTCTTAAGCTTTATTATTTAAAAGATTCATTTTATTTCTTGATAAATTGTATTCATTCTTCAGCTAGTTGAGCTAATATATTGTTAAACATTGTTTCAAAATGATATTTTATATGATATAGAGCTGAATCTTACAGAAAGGAAAATTTACAAGAAAGTTAATAAAAACTTAATGCTTGTTTTTATCTTCATTATCTATTTATAACGACAATTAAGCTGTTAATACCAAAACAAGAATAAAGATTCATAGGAATTGTTTTACTATTAGCTTATGAAGAAATTGAAATGAAAATTTGATTTTTCAAATTAAAAAAACTTTAAAAGTTACAAAAAATGCTGTTTCATAGCATAATGACGGAAAATTTTAAATATCTGGGAAACACAAATTATAGAACAATAAAAAACGATATCATTTGTTTTGACGTAGAGATTGAGTTAATATCTAAACTGATAAATAAGAAATGAAAACCCATAAATAACATATATAGTGCACATTCATGATGGATTAATGTTTTTCTTTGGAAACACGTGTGCATATAAATACAAAAACCGCCTTGCTATGAATATAAAAGATCTGATTTCTATATGCTTAGTAAAGTACTAAAATAACAATTTGATATTAAAAATATTTTTTATTAGTTAACCATGCCGGCTTCTTTGCTGTTATTTTAAAGCAAGACTTTTAGATTTATAATTTTAGTTTGGAAATAAGAAATTGTATAAAAGTGCTTAGAACTTATTGGATACATTTATTCAATAGTTCAAGTTTGAAATATCATCCAATAGTCATTAAATATAAAAAGGTATTCATTCTACTTAATTTTCCAGAAAACGTAAATCATGTCATTTTATCCATTCTTTTGATAATACATAGAAATAAGATATATTTGTAAAATTTATGCATTTTCCTAACATCTTGCTTTAAGCGTCTACAAGATGGAGGTAGAAATACACGAATATATACATGTAATTTTATAACCGATTGCTAACTGGTATTGATTCTTCGATTATGGAAATGCTCAACACTGTTTATGGCAGTAATTTGAATATTTATTTATGACGCATAATGCCTGTTTTTATTTACTGATTTACAGAGCTACTATCATATTTCCATTAAAAGTATATCTTTATCTTTGCATGATATGAAAAGAAAGATGTTTATTTATGATATATTAGCCATGCATTGGTTATACTCAAAGCTTCCAAGTAGTGTGAAGATTTTTTGTAAAATTGGAAAAATATTTTTTTCTTTTTGACATCTTATATACGCTTAAATTTTAAAGATGATTCTTTTAACATATCTGTGTTATAAATGCACTCTATTTGTTTTCTATATAAAGCGCAAAAATGTTTCATATTTTTCAAATTTATTAATTTCAAATATAACGGAAAATTTTCATATTTAAAATATGGTTTTGTTCAATTTAGACTAGATTTAAAACTATTCTTTTACAATCATTTTCGCCTGAAAAATTGAAAATAAAAATGAACAAATAACAAGATTTAAATTAAGTTCTGGATTAAAAATATTATTAAAAAGATGCTCAATTAAGTTCTGGATTATATTCCTTCAAGTGTGTATAAAAAACTAAAACTTAGAATAAAAGATAAAATATTATTCTAAAGAAAGAAATGTTAAAAATCATAAGCTGAGAACAGGATATCATACACAGATAAAATTTTAATTCAGTTATTATCTTAGAATTAATTACTTAATTAATCATAAGTACCTTTTATTCTCCCATGAAAGATCTTTCAATTCAAAAGAAATCTTATTCTACATTATCAATCAGATTATCCTTTAGAAAGAAAAGAAAATTGTATCTCTTACAAGAATTTTGCTTTTAATAATGATATTTCAGTTCTCCATGCTATATCACAACTTGCTTTTTTTGCATCTAAAAAAATCAATTACGATTATTACACAAATGTCAATTTTCATTCTAGTTTGAAATTACTAAGTAGAATAATCTAGAAATGTAATATTTCTCAGGTAATGCAAGCTACAAATAAGCGTTCAATTTAGAAATTTAAATAAGGCTGGCGATCATTGAATTTAGTTTAATATGCATTTTATTCAAAATTGATTACTCAAAGCATCATCATTTTTCCATTAGTTCGAACGAAGTCTGAAATTCGTTTTATTTAGAGTTTAGAATTTTATAAAGAGAAAAAATAGAAAGTGAGCGTGAAGAAGGCTTTAGATCAAAAATTAAAATTAATTTAATATTTTGAAAAGTCAACAAATTCTGATAAAATTTGTAAAAGAATTAAAGAAAAGCTGTCCATTAAACGTTCTATGGCTATTTTTACAAGCATAAACCGATATTTCCTCATTAGATATATAATTAATAATTAATATTTACGGGGTTTATATAAACTACTCACGGAGCGCAACATTATTATTTTCTGTTTGCAATACATTTTTGTGCCATGATAGCCCTAACATTCAGCAGCTAGTAACTTGTACAACGAGTTAAGGAACTATTTTACTGTCAAAAAAGAGGTTTTCGAGCTTTCATTGTGTATATAGTCACGTTTAATAAACCAAATACAATTCGGATTTTCTGAACTCTTTAGAAAGTAGTAAAAAAATACCTAATTTTAAAACAAAAGCAGTTTATTTCTTAAACATTTCTGGGATTTTAAAATGATTATAATGTTTAATAGTTTATTCTCTCCAACTTACGCAAACATTGATAAATGTGCAGTAAATACCGCACCTAACAAATGGCGCGATTCTGCCTATGTGGTATCGCGTCTAAAATGACTAAAGAATATGTCATAACAATAAGATATCATATGGTGAAACGCTGGCAAGTGTAATTCTTGCGCTAAAGATATTTAAGACGATAGAAGGTCCCTACGACTGTGAAATTTTTTCTGTAATTCGCTTTTTGAATTTCAGGAATATGCAGCCATGGAAAATCCATAAGCAAATCTGTGAGATGCACGGTGATGCAGTTATGAGTGAAGGAATGGTGATTGTGTCATTTTTTGCACAACAATTTCAGGTCACATTCCGCTCCTGTGACTCAACAACTCATCTAGTCCTTCACTTGGGAACAAATGAGTCGTCCGCCGTAAAACCCTGACTTTTCGCCAAGTTACTTTCACCTATTGTTACACTAGAATCGATTCTTTAGTGGTCATCATTTTGACGACGTTGAAGAAGTGAAAGATTCCGTAACACCTTGGTTAATCTCACAGGTGGTCTCCTTCTATAATACTGGCATACAAAACCATGTTTATCAATACGATAAATACCTTAATGTGCTGGGTGACTATGTCAAAAAGTAGAGTAATGTTTGTAAATCGTTATTAAATACGTGTCTTTGTCAGCAGCTGTCTCCGTTTTCTCTAACACAGTAACGAACCTCAGTTTCCGAACAACCCTCTTACATTGATAAAAGAATCGGAAATATTGATAAACGCTTTTTCATATCATACCATACAATTAGAGTTTCTTTCCCGGAAAATCGTAAGATTTTCATACTTTTTGTATTCCCGGGAACAAAAAATTGTTAAATTATTTAGAAAATCACCTCTCAGGAATGATATTTCAGAGAATTATATTAAAGAAGAGTTTGGCTGTGAAAAGATGTTTATTTAGACACCAACACTCACTGGAATAGGTTTCGGCAATGCTTGAAAGATTTTCAGATAAAAAAATCAGCAAGTTCGAAAGTATTAATTGATATTAAGAAAAACTAATTTTGGTTAATATAGAATTTGAAACTCTGACTGCAATTGTAACCGCCTTGAAGCCAGGTAAAATTTTCCGAGAAAAACTATGCAGTCGAAACGCGACTTTCCTAACTGCCAAAGAGGTATTTGCTTTCATTATTGGAGAGTTAAACCAATAAGACTCAGAATTTGCTAAGAATATGAAATGTTCTCTGATCCAAAGAATTAGTGAGAGACACGATGTTAGTTTAGTTGGACTAATGCAATATCTAAATTTTGGGAGATGATGCTGCTGCAGTTCCTGTTGATCTTTCATTACCAAATAAAAACTCTTTGTTTCAACAAGCTAAAATAATAGTGACAAGGCTTTTTCGCGAGGAAGACGAATCACTGTCCAACTCTTCGCATTTAGAAGAAGAGAGAACGGAAACTTTTGAAGAGCAATCTTTAACGTTGTACGAAAAATTAGAACTCAAAGACAAATGTCCTATGTTGTTCAACTAGCAAGAGTTCTAGCTTGAACAAGATAGTGAAACAAGAATTATAGTTATTTAACTCAACTGAAAATTGATAATCAAATATTATAAAACTGGATGAGGCTTTGAAAACATTATCTTCAACATTAGCTGAAGCTGGGAGGGCATTTTCTGCTGCTGGGCTGTTCATAACAAAGCTAAGAACTAGGCTGAGCTATAAAAGAATAGATTGCTTATGTTTTCTTAAATCATACTTTAAAAATGAATAATTAATATATTTTGTTTGTATCTTGTAGCTCAATATATAAAGGAATATAAATTTAAGAATTTATTCATATCTTAATTTTGTGTAATTATTATTGATATGAATTAAAAATAACTAATTTTTTAGATTTTTTAAAATTTTGATACATTTCCGGGAATCCCGGAAGGAAAAAGGGCGGAAAATCAGAAATCCTACATAAAATTCAACATATAAACGGAGGTTTATGCTTTTCAGTGTCGTCTTAAGTGACACATTGAAGTTTAACCCAAATAACAAGCGTTTTTCTGGGTGCCTGCCAGTGTCAATTCGTCATTTCTAAAATTAACAATACTGAAAATCTTTGAAAAGCTGGAATGCATAAATCCAAAAAAGCCACATAAGCTTATATTATTTATTGACTCTTGCAATTTACTACCGCATTCAATTATCGGTACTGAATCTTTTACATTTAAGCTGATTTAAATTATGAGCATTTGATATGTTTTTAGTTTGGTAATGTTAAAACTATTTTAACGGTAGGAACGTGCCAGAATACTACACAATGCTCCACTTTAACCATTAATCATAAAAAAGTATTTAAAATACTGCCTAAATATATGAATAAAATTGGCTTATGTTTTTCAACAAAGAAAAAGAAAGAAATACCATAATAATTTTATTTATACTTTTCCTAAAACATCTGTCTTATTAAAAAAAAGAATCTCTCTTATTAATCCAAAATATTTAAGACAAAAAGTAGACTGAACTCTGAATTTGGATGGTTTTTTACTATCCATTTGAAAAGAAAATGCCATAGAGAAATGATTTTATGACACACTTAAAGATAAATATATGTATTTTCTGATTTCTAAAAAAATATATGAGTTTATATATTCAGTAGTCACGTTTAGAGTGGAACCCAAAACCTGAGCCTATAAGCTTACATTATTTTTAAAAAAATCAATATTACAGTTTTTTCCCCGATTCCAGAGAAAAAGCTTTAGAAATAACATTGAGAGTTGCAAAATTTTGCGTACTTTTTTTCTATTTAAAGAGGAAATTAAGTATCGTTCTTTGTATCCTTCGTTGAATGTAATGAAGATAAGAAAACGAATTTGCAAAAGTTTTATGCATTCTAATGGAATACGAAGAGATAAAACTATTTTCAAGAAATTAAAAAAAGCTTTCACATTTCTCACCACTGGTAAAAGGGTTTCAAATAAAAAGAACCATTTTTAATTCAATAAAAGTTTCTTCGTGTAAAGGCAAACAGAAAGAAGGTATTAAGATAACTATACGGTTTTGATGGAAGAATTTTATCTATATAATGTGTCTGTGAAGCACTTAATTTTTTTTAATTGTTATAATAATAAAGAATGGTATTTATTCATACGATCTGTTGTTTTTTAAAAGAATGAAATAAATTTTCATAGAACAGACTATTTTTCTCCCCATTATTTAACTTCTCAAAGACAAACTCCTTCTTTATGAGGTAGATCTTTAGAGATATTCAGTTAATTTCAAATATATATTTCATTAGCTTAAAATCCAAGAATAATATGGAAACGTTTTAGTCCATGAACATAACTTTCATTTTTTTTATCAAAATATTTTATCTAGCAGAAGAAATAAAATTGATGCATATTCATAAGTTGTTTCATTTTTAAATCCTTTCAGCTTAACCAGAACTGGAACTTCTGACGCTCCAGTTTGGCAATCGGCCAACTAATGCTCTTTTTGTTCTTTATTTCATTTTTTAATCTCTCACTCTCACCTAAAGTTCGTCTTAGCACTCATGATTTATTTTTCTTTGATTTCTTTCATTGGCTGTTCTTAGGTTAAGGTTTCACTTTCACGTTGCTTCAACGGAAACTTAGCTGTTTATCAAGTATTAATTTTCTTTTGTTAGAAATCATTCATCGAAAAAAATTCGACGATAATATTCCAAAAAAACCATTCAGATAATTACAATAATAAATTTAGGCTATTTAAACACAAAGCCATTTTTTATAAATTGTATTTCAATTGTATTCTATTAACATTTTTAGCATTAACGTTTTGAGCAGATGGACCGTCATCACTTTGGATGGTTTCGAAGATTCCCATTTTGATCTAATTTTGTATATATAACAATCAATGCATTATTTGACCATATTTTAATTTAATAAAGGGTAATAAATGTATTATTAGTTTCTGATTCCACCCTTTTATTAACTTATTGAAAAATGTATTAGACATTAATCGCACATGGAATTACTCTATCAAACAGCAGTTTGAGGTATTTGAAAGTGGTCTAAGTGAAACAATTTGCCTTCTTATATCTCTGTAAGTTTTTTTAGAAGAAGCTTACAAATTTGTGAATTCGCAGATGAATATATGTGGATCATTTCTCTAATTCCCACTTTTAAACTAGGGGGGGCCGTATAAAAATTTATTTTATTTTTACTAGTTATTATTATCCCCATCTCACCCGACTGTGTTGAGATAAAAATTTAATTCAACATCATATGCTATCAAAAAAACTATTTAAAACTGTTGAGATCACATCTTGATCATAACAAATGGCACTTAAAGGAAAACAAACATAATCGGAATAAAGACCTACAGGCATGGACGGAAGACTTCTCGAATTTATTTCTGAAACTCTTAAATTTGACTACAAATTAATTAAACCGGATGATGGTGAATGGGGAAGAAAAACAAAAAACGGAACGTAGACAGGATTAGTTGGCATTGTTTGTAAAGGCGAGTTTGTATTGCTCTGAGTCTTATAGGTGTGACTTAAGACAGGCAAGAAGTTGTAGATTTTTCAGAACCATATTATTATAATGAAAGAACTTTCATTGGGCAGCTTCTTCAAGCCGTGCCGAAAGCGTACGATTATGTCCACCCATTTGATTCAATAACTTAGAGCTGAATTCTAGTTGCTATTAGAGTTTCTTTAACAGCTTTCAAATCATTCAGCACAAAACAAACTTGCATTTTGATTATATGTGACATATTTGGTAGTTTTTTGTTGTATTATGAGCCTGGGTCTGGAAGCAAAGACCACGCCGTAGTTAGAACAACAACAAGCTTTATTCGGCTCAGCTAAATGGGAAGAGAGCGAGCATGCTCTGTACAGCCTTTATATATCATGTCGCGCATGAATGCACTACAGTTTTTTCCATGAACCCGTCAACCAGCTAAATTATAATAACAGACTTCTGTTGGCTAGTTTATTGTGTTTTTCCTTCTTCATATATTCCAGTTAATCAGCAGTTCTCGCTTCTCTGTTGGCCTTGCCAGAAAGGGACTCAGCCCCAAACAATTTTTATGAACTTGAAAATTATGAGAAACAAAACAAATACAAAGTAATTGCACCAGAAGGAAATGCTATTGAAAATGATCTGCTCAATAGCAAAAATGAGAACTTGATTTACATGGCTAAATCAATGGGAAAAAGCAATTGGTTTGTATCGATGGATGAATTCAGAGGTGAAAAGAATTTTGATGATAAAATTGCACTTTTGAGTAATAGATTAGCATTTGATTTTATAGCTGGTAGACCACCATACAGTAAAAAATTCGTGTCGGACGACTCAATGAAGGTCGTGAAAAATTCAATAATCGTAAATTAAAGATTTTGTTGTGAGAAAGAAATCGACTTAGTGATAAGAAAGATAAATTTTGCATGCCTCTATAAGAGAATCCTAGAAGATGAAATCTACAAAGCATTTTTTCGAGGTTTAAAAACGAATCTAGAATTTGAAGAAGTTGGACAGACACAAGCTTTGTCTTTGGCTGATCTTTTAGGGTCTTACATTTTCCTTTTCTGTGGGTACTGCTTTGCATTTATTGTTCTTTTAATAGAAATGAATTTACGGCGTATTTAAGCAATTCAGAAAATTTTAGAATGATTTTACCTTCTCTAAGAAGGTATGCCCGTCATCGGAGTGAAGGTTACTCAACTTCACACCATTACTATACCCTCTGGCAACCAGCTTACTTATCGGGCGGCTTCACATCCCGAATTCATTGCGCTCCCCCGTGGGGTGAAATGGAAGCTAATTAAAGGGAAGTAAAGTAATAAGGTAATTTTAGAAAAAAGGAAACCGAAGAAAGAACACAAAGGTAATGATTTACATGACTGCAACTCAAAATCTACAGTATTAAAAATACAACACTACTTTTGGATTCCTAAAATGTCATTTCTTTGCACTATATGTAAGGTGTCTTTGCCTACCTAACATGATTGTAAAAAAACAAAGAAAAGTCTCCTCATGCCTCTTGGGAATTGATTTCCAAAATAGGAGGAAGAGTCTTGATATTTATTGGGCTTTCGGAATTAAGAAACGTATTAAGATTGTCTACCTCAGCCTTATATTTTCCGATGCAATATATTTCTGTCAGAATCTGGAATTATTTGCTGGTTTGCGTACTTTTGCGTTTGAAATGTATGAAATGTTTTAAATTGCTTTCAGTCATTCGTTTAGCATTTCGTAATTTAATTTCTTTGTATTTAATAAGTTATAAGAAAAGTGATATCTTTTATTGAAAAAATGGGCTTTTGTTCCCAAAACAAGTGCATATAAAATCGTGGTATATTAAGGAAATCGTCAATTTTAAACAAATTGAAATTGTAATATCACCTAATATTTTCTGTTTATTGAACCAAACTAAAACTTCTTGACTTGCCGATATTCGAATTGTGGTTTTACATTAAGAACTGAGTTGATGTTAAGATGAAATACAAACATTCCATTTCTGTGGAGTGTTTGATGCATTTGAATTTAATTGTTCTTAAGATGAAATATAAATAAACTCTGTCAATACACAAAATTTTAATAAGCGATGGCAAGATATTTTACAAATGTATGTCACATTTTTATCTCTTCCCGCCAACTCGTGTTAAGCTCTAAATCCTTTGGGTAAGCAGGGTAGGCAAGAGAAATAAAAAAAAACTTAAGTGACATTCACTGAAAGATATTTGTCAGATTAGCTCAGTTATGAGTTCAAGAGTTTATCTATTGTATATCAATAAAGAAACACATGTACTTCTGCGCACTCTGCATGAAATACCAGAAAACTGTCTGGTCAGATATTTGTAAAATAATTTTTAAGTAATTATATCAGGAATATGGCTTTTTCGAAGCTCTCGCGAGATTAACAATCTTCTTGAGTCACTTTTCAAGCAAAATCTGGACTCACCAGTAAAACATAGAGACCAGCATTGACTTGCACTCTAATTGACATGTATAATACATGCCAAGTTAAACCTTTCATTTCTGTAGTATGAAAGGCCTAGAAAAGGTTTTTTCTAAACGTATAGACCTGTATTGACTTACACTCTAATTGAGATGTATAATACATGCCAAATTAAACCTTTCATTTCTGTGACGTTGTCCGAGGAGTACGCACATTGCTGGAAGTCTTGCCTGCAAGGTTCCTTAGTAAAGTCTTCTATGTGAAATTGATCTGTATAACTGCCTTTATTGGCTGCTACAAGATAAGATCTAAGATGGGTCTATGTAACGGTCCTCTTCCAACTTCGAGTTTAGCTTCAAATCGCTCTCATCTCCGGCCTTTGTAGTTCGAGTTGTTGCTAAGCTGAACCATCCAGAATTGTGAATCTGTTCTTAGAATTGCAGTTCACAGTCTATGAATCACAGAAGGGATCACATTCAATTACCTTGATACACTGGTTTAACTAAGAACACCTTCTATTCGCCCAATATCTTCGCTTCGTAATTCTTCAGATAAAGGATGTCGGGTTCTGAGATATAAGAAATGGCTATCTGGAAGCTTCGCTAAGTCACTGGCAGTTTTTCATCACATCTATAATGATGTCAAACGACTTCCACTAATTTGTAATACGATATTCTGATCCATAATTATTTTTCACGCATACTGAGTAATTAGTATAAAAATTTACAAAATTTTTGTCAGTGTAATCGCCCTTTTTCTCTAATTTTTGGAAACCAGTTTATTTTCTAGAAAATACAGAATATGCATGATTGTAACAATTAATGTATCCTCTTACGTGATTTCATTTGTCATTTCTTGTTTCTTATTGAAATATTAATGAAGAAATGTGAATCCTTCTACACATAAATTGTCTTTTAAAAGTGGCGAGATCAAAATTATTATGCCAGTATTAATATTGAGCAAAATACGTCTTTTCAGGGTTATCAGTTTTTTCTGGAAAATCTTTTCAGATGGGAGACATCTTATAAAAGTTTAATTTCCCTTTCTAGTTTTCAGTTGTGGCGCATCCTAATTGTTTGCGCATCACAAACAACGCAGTTCCTGCAGTCTGGAAAGCTCATTAGGAAATTCAAGCACCATAACTGCCCTTCTTTTTACGCTTACCCATTTGGCTTCTTTCTTTATTTAATTTTCTCTTCCTCGTTGCCCATTTAGCTTAACTTAAAGACTTCCTGCTAAAAGAAGAATCGGAGCATCACATGAATACAGCATAATATGAGAGGGAGAAATGCTCAGCTTATTAAACTGTGAGAGATGTCTTTGTGTTATCTTTTCATGCAGTTCCTTACCAAAGCAGGCGGAAAAGTGCTAATTACGGAGAGGAGATTTTAATAAAATAATAGATTGCTGCTCGTATAAACAATCCAAAGTATATCAAGAGAATTTTTTTGTGGCTTTATGAAATTGCGAGAAAAGTTATTCGTTTTCGGAAAAGACTCGCTTTCTTCGGTTTATTGAGCATATGTTTCTTATCTGACTCAATAAGGAAATAGTGATTTATTGACTTCCCTTTCAGTTTGTGATGTGAGATACATCATATTCATTATAATACGACATGTTCTTTCTTTCGATAATATAGTGCTTTATCATGAAAATTATTGATATTGTAATTGGGATCTTGTCCTAAAAATCTACTATCATGATTAATAAAGACACATATGGAAGGGAAATTATATTTCTTTGTTTTAAATAAATTCATTTATGAAATTTGATTAGTTCTACTTCAAACATTCTAACAATCAAATACACTTCTTATGCCGTGGATTACTTTGTGTCTTGAGTAAAATATAGCTCTAGGTGGTACATCCTAATTGTTTACGCATCATATCGTCAAAACAACGCAATTTTGCAGCCTGTAGGCTCATTAGGGAATACGAACACCATGACTACTGTTCTTTTTAAGCTCATCCTAATTGTTTTCTTCCTCAGTTGAATTTTCTTTTGCTTGTTGCAGACTTTGCTTAATTTAGAGACTTCGCGCTGAAAGAAGAAATAGGAAATCTTATTAATATGCCATTATTTTTTAGAGGTACTTACCCCATTAAACTCAAGAGATGTTGTGTTATATTTTCCGATAATTCTTTACTAGAGCAGGAGGAATATTTCTTATTACGGAGAAGAATTTTTCAAAACACTGAAAAATGTTATTCGTGTAAATGGTCCAAAATATGACGAGTTACTTTTTTATGGCTGCATTCAGAAAAAGGTATTTGTCGTCAGAAAGGTCCGGATTAATTCAGTTTATTATTCATAAGTTTATAAATTTATACGATCAGAGGAAAAACTGATGATTAATTTTTTCCCTTTCCTAATAATGTACAATTAATAACAAATAGAATTGTATTTATGAATAATATACAGCTTTTCATAGGAAATTTTCATTTCTTTGTTTTAATGTTCAAAAGTAATTGCTTTTCTGAAATTTAATTAGATATGACCAATGATTTGAACGCATTGGATTTTGAAGCATGCGATTTAGAGAATCTCTGAAAAATTATATTGAAGAAAAATATAATTAATTTGAATTGTTTTTTAAATGATTGAATTGAGGTTTTCTTCTTCATGAAAACGAATTTTTCATTGAGAATTTTATAATTAAAATACAACATTATGATTTGAATTTTTTTAAAAATAAATATGATTGAGGAGAGCAAAGAAGTTAATCAGGATTGATAAATAGTTATTTGCCCCCTTGATTTGAGTGAGTGTTTAAATAATATTCAAAATCAGGGCTTATTTTCCCTGTGAGCTGGAAATGAATTTCATTATAAGAAAACAATAATTCTCTCATCGAATAATAATAATGGAAAAAATACATTCTTCCGAATTATAAATCTTTCATTCTCATGAAAATGAAATGTCTATTTAAATCTTAAAAGAACTATCTAGCTGCGTAGCCCGGCATTGCATGGGCTATCTCGAATAAAGCAAAAAATTTGGAATTAAAATAATTTGAACCTCATAAACTGTTATTCTTAAAGACGAAAAAATTAACATGCTCAACTAAAATAGGCTTAATAACTGATGATAAGTTTAATGGAATTAAAATAATTTGAACTAAATAAACTTTCATTAATGAAACAAATAAAAATAATTTGAATCTAAAAATCTGTTATTTATGAAACAAATAAGAGGAAAAATTTATCATTACCAGTTTTTTTAATTTCACAATCACAGAAATTTTTAAATCTGCCAAAGAATTGTAAATTATAAACACAGAGTACAATGATACTGAAATAATAAAATTTGGAAGAACAGAATATTTAATCCATTGAATACAATGAACAAAAATAAAATATACATACCAAGTTTATCTTTGAGGCTTAAGTAAAAGCTGATAGCCGCACTCTACTGATGGACTATCAAACCAAACAAACAGCTCACTCAACCTCCTTTGCACTCCGCGTCAATATGTACTCTCGTACTCTCGACGATGAGATCAAAAGGGTTTAAAAAATTTATCAAAATTAGATAAATGTCTTATACTTCTTCCACTGGTACCTTTGGAAAGATAAGTGTTTGCACTTTAAAATGATATAAAAACTGTTTTCGTCCATCAATTCTTTCGGAAGTTATTGCCAAAAAAAGAAAGAAAAATGCAAGAAAACGATTTTTTCCGATGTTTTATAAATTAAAACGCGGAAGCTCGCTAAAAAAGAAAAAAAAATCTTTTATACAAAACCAGCTTCCATTAAATAAATTGAAAAATGCAAGAACACCGGATGTGAAAGTTTAATAATAGGTAGAAAAGAAAATTGTCTCTGTACGATAGATGGCAGCATATGACCTTATATAACATTAAAGTTAAGAAATAAAACACCGTAAGAAAAAAAAGAAAGAAAAAAAAATGCAAGAAAACGATTTTTTTTCGATATTTAAAATTAAAACACGGAAGTTCGCTAAAAAATAAAAATAATAAAACCTTTTATACAAACCAGCTTCCCTTAAATATATAAAAAATGCAAGAATACCGGATGTGAAAGTTTATTTATAAGGAAAAAAAGAAAATTGTCTCTGTACGGTAGATGGCAGCACATGACCTTATATAACATTAAAGTTACGAAATAAAACACCGTAAGAAAAAAAAGGAAACAAAAAAATGCAAGAAAACGATTTTTTAAAATTAAAACACGGAAGTTCGCTAAAAAATAAAAATAATAAAACCTTTTATACAAACCAGCTTCTCTTAAATATATAAAAAATATAGGAATACCGGATATGAAAGTTTATTTATAAGGAAAAAAAGAAAATTGTCTCTGCTGATAGTGGCAGGACGGTATATTCATTCATTTTGAAGTTTTTATTTAATATCTTTTTTAACTAATTATTATTTCGAAATTTAAATGGTCAAAATGGATTCCTTGGATCATTTCCCATCTTTTGGTACTTTCGGAGCGTTTTTTGTGTTCAGTGGTCCGTGAGAAGATAGCCGGACATACATAGATACATACATTTTTATCTTTGAATTTTAATAGTGTAGACAACACATTCTTCCGACTTTTAAATCTTTCATTCTCATGAAAATGAAATATCTACTTAATTATTAAATATGATGATCTAAAAAATTATGGTTTCTTTCACCAATGTCAGAAAGTCTAACAAAATGATTTCCTATCTGATACACTAATTATTATTGTTTGCATACCACCTTGTTAAAACAATGTGAAAAAAAAAATCAAAGAAAGTAATTTCCTCTCTCTTTCAAAGGCATCCTCTGGAAACTTCAAACTCACCAGGAAAATCAATTCTCTAAATACGAGAGATGAAAAGTACAACTACATTAGATTAATCTAAATTTCCTGTAAGAATTTTGCTATGTAAACTACATAATTTAGGATGTAAAGTGTTCCAAGTTGCAGAAATTTGATATACAGTAGTGAAGTAATCAAATAAGTATCTTAGGAATAATATATATCCATGCATTTAATTTTAGTTGCTATAAAATTCATTTTAGACACATAGCACAATACAGAGATATTTCCGAGAAAATAAAAATAACGAAACTATAAAACACGCAGCAACAAAATGTCACTGGAATATTTAACTGATATTTTTATAGGATTTTATTAGTTACTAATTCACGATTATTTTTCATTTTGAAATTAGATTCATTAAAAAAATTTTGCCACTGGTAAAGTACGTGAAGCTATTATGTTTTTCAGTTTCTGAAAGCAGTGCGAGTGGTCTAGAAATTGTATTGCACTCTATTACATATTTTAAAAAGATACGAAATTTATGAAAACATATAATAACACTTCTGTTAAAATGAAAAATCGTACAATGTCTCAAGCTGCTGTGGTCCCATTTAACTTTATTCAAAATTCTCTCAGTTTGAAAACGACACTGTTTATCTCTTCCTTGCATAATAGATGAGTGTAAAATTTCTATAAAGGAAGGGAAGTTCGCATTCGCATTTGAGACTTCATAGAATTTAAATTCCTATTTCGAGCACGTTTATAGACACTCACATTCAGAATATTCTCATTGATGTCTGAAACATAATTCAATTGCACTTGAATTTCACACAAATAGTGAACTCAATCAATCAAAAGACCGTTATTATTCTACATGATTAATGGCTGTTGGGAATATTTAAACACGAATTCAATGATATCCTGAAACCATCATTATGACCAAGACTCGGGACATATAATCCATAAGTCATTAGGTTTGCATTGATTTATTTGTCGTATTTAAAATTGCAGGCTACCGGTATATACAATTTTGCCAAGTAAAATTTTTTTATAAAATTAAACAATGCTCAATATGCACATAGCATTCAATTCGACAAACTTGTTTTTATATTTTTACATTTTAAAGAACTATTTGAATACGATACTTAGAAATTAAAGCGAATTAGAAATTCAGAAGGAATTTAGATCGTATAACTAGTAACATAAAATTATCGTATTTTAGAAGCATTTGATGCAATAGCATAAGTACTGTAGGTAGTAAGAGTACGTTATTTTTACGCGAAGATCTGTCAACGTTTAATGGACAAATAAAATAAGATTAAATGATGTCATTGAGAATTCTAATATTTTACCTAAGAATTCATGTAGTTGCGAAAGTAACTAAAAGGAAGATTTTCTTCTTAAAAATATAACTCTAAACAACAACTTACGTAGAAAATATAAGAAGTTCTCTCTTAAATGTATAACAGGTGATTAGTTGAAAATAACAGAAATAAAGTGTTTGTTTTAAAAGAATGCGTTATTAGCGGCGAAAAGAATATTTTTAACATTTCTCAAAGACAATTCCCCGTTAAAACTATTCATTCCATTAAATGAATTGGCGTCGCGAAAGAATGTTTTGAATACTTCTACATTATTGCAAAATTCTATATAGCAGGAGTTTCTAAATGAGGCGAATGGAATCTCAGAGAAGAAAAATTTAAAAATTCCGAAATTGGCTTAAAAATAAGTTCCAATACACGAAACAGACAGATAACAGATTAAACGTAAGCTTATATAAAGTATAGTGAGATATAAACTACATGAGAGTAATCAACAAGTTTCATGTCTCAGTATTATTGACCGCGTGAAGTGATGTTCTGCTTTTCCTGAAGATAATGGTTTCATTGTTTTTTAGCAGAATTCGCAAGCTCGGCATCAATAAAACTTTTGAAGCAATGAATTGTAATTTTTTTAATAATGATAAAAGCAGACATTTCTCTGTAATTTTCTTAATACTGATAAAATCAGACATTTAATTTTAACTTTATGAAGGTTGGTAAAAGCAGAGACGTGTAAAAAAAGTTAAACATCTAAACACTGCGAAGAAGAGCAAATCTGAGGGGTTTTCTTCCGAAGGAGAGGTTCTACTGTTCACAGAAATAATAGATATAGCTCTGTACATTTATAAATATACTGTATAAATACAGAACGAAGTTCTGGAAACTCAGTTTGGCTTCAATGCATAAAAAAGTAAATGAAGAAAACAGCTGTATCAAAACTAAACGGAATAATACACAGTTAATAAGTTCAGGCTGAAAACATGTTGACCATGTATTACGTAATATATCTAAGGGAGTCAAAGTATTCAAAACAAGCAATAAACAATTAAGTCTTACAGTCTGCATGAAGTCAAATTATTTGAAAATTCTCTGTACAGGTTCGTTCTAAGATTAAATTTTATTTAGATTGATTTATGTTTGTTTAAAATTTCTTTTTATATAAATAATAAATTGCACTTAATACCATCTAACATGTTTGATATCAAAATGGAATTAAATGTGTGTATTTGTGTCTTTCCATTCACTTTCTCGTATTGTGACAAAATTAAGATAAAATTTATTTATTTATTATTATTATTAATTTATAAAATTAATTAATTATTAAATTATTAATTAATTTATTTCTAAAACATAACTTTTGTTTTTGACCAATCATTTTTTAAAACAATATTTAAATTTGATGCTCATGTCTTAACAAAAGACATAGGAATAAATTTAATTTAATTTAATTCATTTAAAGGGAAGTGGAGTTAATAGAAAGTTTATGTAAATGTAGGTAGAGAAAAGTAAAATAATTAAATCAATATTTTTGCTAAAAAGTAAATTTGAGTTCTTTCATTTAGATTATCATAACTTTTTTTTAAAAAATTAAAATCAATTTAAAAAATAATACGCCTTTTCTGTCTTCCAGTTCCATTACTTAAATATATTTGATTAGTGTTAGCTTCCAAACAATCACGGAATTAATGAAACGCATTAAGAAAAATAAATGTCTGAGAAGAGTGTGTTTAGCTTTTCGTTAACAATTGATAAATTTCTTTAAAACACTTCTAATTACATCTTTCATAATAGAAAGAGTACTGGGAGATTGCAAAAAGTATAAAACAATTTAGAACGGTAATGGGATTAAACGTTTTTTTAATCTACTGATTTTCTTTCTTATATCACAAATCAACAATGTAAGATTCAAGTAATTTTATATTTTGTTCATTGTGAAGGAAAAGAATTAGTCTTAAATTATTGAGTTACATATTGAAAGGAGATGTGTTTGTTAAAATAGTTTTTTTTAGTGAAATTTAATGTTCAAGAATATTCTCTTGGTTTTTTTTCTTTAAGTTTTAACTGAAATGTCGCATTGCAAAATCTGCTGAACGCTACCTAAATCCTTAATTGCATTAAATAATTTGTTTTAAAATATATAATCAAAAGTTAACTAGCCGCGCTCTGGGCGGGTTCGCGACCAGCATCCACTTAGCTCAACATTGCCCCTGCCACTTCGCTGCTTCGAGGCTCTCAGACACTACTTTTTTCAGTTTTAAATACTGCATGAAGATCTGTGGAACAAGTCATAAAACCAGAGTAGATTTCATATTCTTTGTAGACAACAGATTCCTTTCAAATTGTAAAATCTTTCAATAAACCTCATCTAGTTGTAATGTTTTGTATAATTTTCTCACGAATTTCGGCATGAAAGTATGATATCACCTTAAATAAACAGTTTTCATCACCTACAATAGGCATTTTACAATAATTTTGACACGCCATTTTGATGGAAGATTTAGTACTATGTATGAAAAAAAAAGTCATAGCAAAATTAAAATGTTTTTTTCCAAAAACAACTTCATTCTCTCATTTAACAACGCTCCGTAGAGAATTCATGGTGGAGAAATGTTTTTTTCAATTTCTTTCGAAAATGGGTAGGGTGGGGGCAGGCAACTGTTGATGACATATCTAGACGTCATGAGCTTCCATATGAAATAAAAATTGTCGAAATCCGTCATGTGGTTGTGGCTGGCGAAATGTCTAAAGGTTTTTCCCCATAGAGAATGTATGGTGGAGAAATGTTTTTACGAATTCGTTTGAAAAAGGGGGGAGCAGGCGACCCTTAATGACATATTTAGACGTCATAAGCTTTCATATGAAATAAAAATTGTCGAAATCTGTCGGATGGTTGAGGCTGGAGCACTGTATGGACGTTTTACCAAATTATTTTAAATATATAGATTACATTCATATACATCAAAATCCAACTAATAATAACATTCATCAGAAAAATACACATTGACTGACATATCTAAACTACATATGACATCAATAGCTAACTCTGACGCATTACTGTATAAAATACGCTTTTTGCATTTCAGTTTAAGCTTTCACCATTCAAATGTTGATTTGGAGTCACTTTTTAAATATTAAAAAATCTATATCTCTAATAATATTCTTGTCAACTGCAGATCGCGGTTCACCGAAATTTTGAAACAATCTCTAAACCCGGGATTTTCACTCAAAAAAAGACAGCAGAATTGTTTTTCCACACCCCCTTTCAGGACATTGGAAAATAAGATGTGCTGCAGTTGCTAATATGAATTTCGATCTTTACTGTATCCCCCTTAAATATATGCATCGACCTCACACATATGGTGATGATATAGAACTGGATATCATAAAGGATTCCACGGATAATTTTGCGTAAAAAAGAAATGGCATCTGTATCACATTGCAGAAAAAGAAATTCTTATGGAGCATGAATAACATTCATAGAGATAAAAATAAAAAATGTAGCAGCAGCTAAATAATTAACCGTGCTTTTTTGCCTGAAATATATACATTCTGGCCTGATTTTTGCTTTTTTAAATTTTAGACTACCTTGTCTGCCATCTTGTCTGCACGGCATTGAGTGTGTATAACTAGTGCACACCAATTTCTCAGTGGCCTAACTATAAAATAAGCAGATAAACATGCATACATAATTTTGCGTCTATATAAGATCTTCATTGATTTTTAGATTACAGAAAAAAAAGACTTAGGATATACATAGAAATAAAATCTCGCAGTTTACATAGTTACTTACACCAACTTTCAAATCGTAAGATTTAATAATGGTTTTCTTTACTTTAAGGGTTTCTAATTCATTTTCTTAAGTGAATAATGTGTGGTCATGTAATTTCATATAATTTAATTTCTTACCATTCTGGTATACAGAAAGAAGCTATACAATTAACAACTAAATAAAAAGCTACTATTGATGTCACGTAAGGTTAATTTAATCTTATAAAGCAAGGCATAACATGCTTCCGATTTCATACATTACACTAGATCAGACAAAGTAATACTAAAACATGAGGATTCTATTCTCCTCACATGCCTAATAAGTGTGAAACCTTCATTACCCTGTTAATAGATTTAAATAATAGATAGTTATAGCTAATGATCCTAGAATGCAGGAAAAAGCATATCTTATGGCGGTCGAAAAGGAATACAAGTTTCCTTATGAAAAGAGTTGTGGGGAAAAGTCTTTTCTTTATCTCCTTTAAGATCTCAAGTGTCGGAGGATATACTGGATTTAGCTTGTCGTTGCGTAGAAGTTAAGAATAGAGTGTACATTTGTTAGATGGCATAAGCAAATTTACAAGTACAAACTTTAATGATATAAGAAACAGTATATATGCATTCATATCTTTGCGTTATAATAATTTTTACCAGTTGCCGTTCTTTAAATAAAGATTCTTAAACACAGATCGTTTGTATATACTTTGTAATACTTCTTCATTTAAGTCGGCAATGGTTTCGAGACCTGTTTGTTCTAATCAATGATCTTCGAAGTTTCTATTTTAATCACCTGTCGCGAAAAGCTGCAAATCTCGATTCCGGCTTTGCGATCTGCGTTGCGAAAGACGGAATTTTTTTCCTCTTTATTTTTTATTTATATATTTAAAGTTTATACTATTTTAATTGTTTCATAAAGAATGGATTTTAATCAGTGATTGAATTTCCTTTAACACATTGTGTGCGGGATACGAATTAAATCCAACCTCAAATGAAAAGACAAACCATAACGGTGCTTGCTCTAGACAATTTTTATACCATAAAAGAATACGTGGATGTATTCTGCAGACGTTTATTAACACGTCCAACTCGTATAAACAAGTAAGTCAAATTCTTGAATTAAAAATTTGATGTTAGGTAATTCGAAAAAAACGTATTTTTACGTTTCCCGCTTCCAAAGTGTTAGGAAAATTAAATAATTGTTTAAAATTGTTGCGACTAACTCTAGACCTAGAATATCACGCCTCTAAAATGTACAGTCTTTACACGGAGAATGCATTTTTAAACATTTTGGAAATGAAATAATTTCAATTAAAATAAATGTTAGATATTATAACAATTAAAGTTTACGACATGGCACATAGAAATAGTGGCCTCAGAAAGGAGTTGGACAATAAACTGTCCTTTATTCTCTAAAGAATCCTTAATAGAAGAGGAACAGAGGTAAGCACAATGAATTTTCAGCAATCAGCTTTTCTGCATAGAAGTTCGCTTTGATCAGATTTCGGGATCCAGTGACCCACAGAAATCTCTTAGCCAATCACTTGTGTTTCTAACCTAGAACTCAACAGAATAGTCGATAATTAATTGACGTCTTCCTGTATACACCGGAAACTTACAACGAACGACTTCCTTTTATGATCGAAATTCCATCTTCAAATGCAAAGAGGGCTTTGTTTATCCATGAATTTAATTATTGGCGAGACCTAAATGGGTGTTTTGGAATATCGAAACCGACAATGCATTCATTCCTAACGCATATACAGAAATGGAAACACTTTCTATGGTGAAATTTTAGAATATTTTGACAATGGAACCATTCTAATATAGGAAAATACGGGATTCGAATTTTAGCTCTTCCTATTAATATGATTAATATGGAAGATATCTACATATTTATTCCCCTTCGGTTGTATAAATAAATATTGTTCACATGACAGTAAAACAAAATCCTTCGTGTTTTATAGTTTCAGTTTTATCAGTCAGTAAACAGAATATAATTGTTATTTCTAAAGAATAAATCCAATTTTCATATGTGAAAGATATGAATGAAGATATTTTACATTGTAGCAATAAGCGTAGAATTCTTGAAATAATTTTAAATTGTTGTATTCTGAATTTTTAATTAAAGAGACTAAAATTGTATTTTTTCTCTGTATTGCATTATTTTAAAGGGTCTGTATTACATTATTTTATTAGGTCTCATACTACTTTCTATTATATATTATTTAATACCTTTTTCAGAAAATAAGTGTTAAATCTCATTGCTTTCTCTGATTTCAGAATAATTTTAGGTTTTGCAAATAATGTAAAAATTAATTTTCCCTCTGGATGAAAGGATTTGCTTTTCTGATGTGTCTCTTATTACTATAATCAAGTAACTTACAACTGCCATAGTAAAAATGAAGAAAATTATTGTGTCGTAAAAAGTACGACACGCACCCTCTGGTGTAAAAATTTTTAGCCCGCCTGCTGGAAGGTTAACCTTCGCGCTATAATTTTTTATTTGATGTATAATTTAGTTGTAGTATAATTAATTTAAAAGACAAGTATAATGTCATATGGCGATGGTCAGATTTTTTGGGCTCGCGTAGTGAGGTGTTTCTTCACAAGACTGAGGACTAAGTTTTTCAAAAAAATTCTTCTGCTTGGTGGACTATTAGCAGGCTTATTACATATTAAACATTTTTGACAATGTAAAATGAAATATTAAATCGCCGCAATAACCACTGGATATATAATTATCAAACTGAAAAGTTAAGACTTGAAAAAATTGTCAAATTACACGAGCGAACGCGCGGCGTAAACTTTTCGTCAAAAGCATTAAAAAGTATGAAATCACCTTAAAACTCGTATAAACCAATTTAATCCTGAATACAGGGGTCGTATGAAGGAATAGCAATGACCTTCAGACAGTTTTGACTCCAAATGTGAAAACAGGGTATAAAACATCAAGTTTGTCGTAAAATTTGCGCAGGCACGCCCGCTGGAAGGTTATAAATTCAACAATTCATTTGTCATTAAAAAATTAAACAATTAACGTAGAGTTTTACAATTGCAAGTAATACGCATTCTTGTAAAACTAATGTTGCACAAAGAAAACGTTTCAATGCATTGCATCATCTTCTCTTTTAAAAATAAAGGAATAGATGTATTTTGTTTTGACATTTTCGACCAATTGAAATGCATACATTTATTTAGTAATTGAAAAAGAGAAAAATGCAATAATTTCATTAAAGGAAATTTTAAAGTTATATCACAAAGGTTCCTGAAAAAGTTTCAAATTTTGGAAGAAAAACAAAACAAAAAATAATTTATTGGATGAAGAACCTCTCCTAAATGTTGACGCATTCCTTTAATGTATACGTACAATTACTACACTTCGTATACTCCAGGATAATTATATTTCATACAGCTATTTATAAACATAGATTATAACTACTATTATACTTGTTAGAGAATATTCGCCAGCAAAATTCGCAATGAAACTTTAGCAAATGCTATTTCTGAAATCTTTGCTGATTTCTTCACTTAGTTAGGGTTCTATGCAAAATATTTATTTTCTTTGAAAATGATATATTTATTTTCTTTACAGATGAAGAAATTATTTTCATTGTTTTTTCAATTACACTAATCAATAGTTATGGCATTATTTCTGGTTCTTTAAACTTTATCCGTAAAATTAAATGTAAAGGTAAAGCTTGATGTGATAATTACTGGTTAGTGCATTGAAAAATGGTGAAAGACAAAGATATTTTTTATGTAAGCGATTGAAACAGAATGTGGATCTGAAACTTTTAAAATATATTTATCAAATTCTATCCCATAAAGATCAAAATGTAGGATAAAACAAAATTCCCAAAATATTGTTTGAAGCGTTTCTTTCTGTACACTTTTCTAAAAAAATGAAACAATGTTTTACATAATCAAATATTTGCAGGTTTCTGAAAGTATTTGGTTTGATCTAGAATTTACAGAATGCAGTTTAAAAAGGAAATATCTGTTAAGTCAACCGTAAAAAATGAATGAGCACAAGTGCATCGTGAATGCATAAAGCACTTTTATTTTTCGTAGCAAAGAGAAAAAGAATGCTTTTCAAATTTTTATTCATGAAAGATAGCCGAACATTTCTGATTTTTTAAGGTTTCGAAAATAACGATGACAGTAGTGGAAATGTTTCAAAAAGATCTCAGTTTAAACTATATGTAAAATTTATTTTTATATGCTATTTAATAGAGCATTTATGGTACAAGCTGAGAAATATGGACTTCCTTATTTAATCTTAGGTACGGAAGTTTTAAAAAAATGCTGCTAAGATTTATGTCATCGTTCGAAGCTACAAAGCTGCACGAAAAATTTCATGATGCACCCTCATCCAATGAATTCCTTCTCAAATCTATACGCGATATTTTAAATTAATGTGATATACACTAATGTTTTGAAAAATAGAATAAGAATTACTTTATTTTAATCACACGGTGAGTAACAAATAAAATTCTTAAACTTTTTATCTATGATTAAAAGATATATCTATTTAGTCAATAAATGCACACATGACATAAGTCAAGTTTGCTACGCAAATTTAAATTCGTTTTAAAAGATGAAACAGGAAATGACGTTACAGCACAGCCTAACACATCGTGCATTTAAATTTTAGATGGAATGCACAGTTGCGTTCGTTTTGTGACCATGACGTTCCTTGAATTGGCGCCATTTCATTCGACATCTCACGTTCTTATCTTCTCCATACACACTAAAGTGAGGTTCTTTTAGCTCCGACACAATTAAACGTGCATCAATAGCTCTCATAATGTATACTTTCCATAGATTTAAAATTCAAACATTTCACTCCTTTCTATGCAGCTGAGAATTTTAAATTCTGGACGTTGAGCTGTATAGTGGAGCAAACTATTGTAGAACAATGAAAATTTTCGTAAGTAAATGATTCTTAAATAATAATAAGAAAATCAAAATCTTCCACACTCATTTTATTCAAAACGTTCGCAGATTTTTTTGAGTGCCTTTGCATTTTACCTAAAGTAATGTGGGAATTAATTTAAAATCAGTACTTTGTAGTCATATTTAGCATTCAAAATAAAATAGGCGAATTGTAAGTGCTTATTAATCAAAATTTTTAATTTCAAATTCCCATGCATTAAGATTAAGATTTCAGATTCATTTATTTCAAAATGCATGCAGGTCACGTCTTAGTTCCTTGGAACGTTTCAATTTCAGTCCAGCCGCCAGTTTGAATTTATTTCAAATCCTTTAAATGCTGCCTCACCAAACATCAGAATAAGTTCAGGATGGAAAGTTAATTATTAATGAAAGTGAAAGATTTTGATATAAAAATGTCAACCTTAATATTAACCCATCAACTCTAGAACAGTGATTGAATTTTATTTCATCAAATGTTAAACAAGTTTCATTGCATATCAGAATAGGCAAGCGGAATTATTATTACTAAACGGGAGAAGCAAGGATTTAAGTCTTCAGATAGTAATATCTCTATGGAAATAGAAAAGAGTTGATGCTAGAATATAATTATTATAAGAATTATTCCATTTTAAATTTTGCTTATTCAGGATCTATTAAATACGAAAGGCTTTGAGTTAATAACTATTCATCACAAAATAATTATGATATGCGAATTTCTGAGATGTTATTCATAATGTAATTTCAGTTAACAAATGCTATTTTTAATGCAATTTAAGTAATGATGTTAAAAGAAAACTTATATTTAAAAATTATAATTCATAGACAATACAAGAAATCATTCTTCAATTAAGTGTTAACTTTCATTGACATCACTCATAAGATTTCATAAAATTTACAGAAATCCGTGAAAAAATGTATATTGAACGAGGAAGTAGAGTCAACTGTAAGGAAATAACGAGAGCTTGAGCAATCTTTGTAAACATTGGAGCGGAATTTTTTCAAAGCTTAAATTTAATCCTGTTCAAATCCACGAGATGATGAAAGCATCAACACTGATTGCTCGAATTCTCTCTGTTTTCATGTATTTACCAATGCTTTTAACCTGTAATTTTTGCTAAGCCTTAATAATGCAAATAAAGCGTGTGTGTTATTTGATTAAATCCAATAAATTAGTTTTTCGTTATGTTTCTAAGGAAATAAACCAGGCAAAACATTAATCTTACCAGCAAAATTAATCTTTTGAATTCGTATCAGATGATATAAATTCATTTAATCCCATATATTAGCTTTTCAAAGAATACGGAAACAACACCAAGATATTTGTTTAGTTTACCTAAATTAACATCCCATTTTGAAGACATATGAGGGCTAATTTTGGGAGGAAATTTTAATTATCTAATTTGGACAGATACGAAGGCAACACATGAACAACTGCCCATTTCCAAACATCCACGCCAGACAAAATTTTTAATCTACTTCAGATTTAATGTGAAACATGTTCTCATACACGCTGGAATTTCTTTGCAATCAGTTTAAAAATGTTCCTTGTGAGTCCTTCACAGATTACCCATACAGATTTATTTTTAGAAAATCCAGAATAGAAGGTTATATACACTATATGCCCAAAAGTATCCGGACACTTGCAGATTTTCACATTTTTTAGAGTTTCTCCGGAATGGTTTAACTGACTGCCTTTAAACTTCGGACATGTAAATAATAGACAATAACTCACATTTTACATTAAAGATTAGGTCCTGAGGGCAATTACGGGACCGTCTACAAACTGATGAAGACAAAAACGTTTTTGGCCCACCCCGCTTCACAGAATACTGATGACAAGATGAAATTTTCAGAAATGGTAATGTTTAATGTGCATAATATTTACAGGAATTTTCGTAAACTCAGCATAAATATTTGAGAAGATATAAAGGCTTTCTTAAAAAGGCTCAAAATTTTCCCACCTGTTTTTCGCTTATAACATGCAGAGTTTTCTGTTATATTATACGAAATTTACAGAAAATATGACAATATGTTAGGGAAGCATTTGTGTAAAACTTCGGAAAAGAATTGTTGAATATTACAGGAATTATGAGCAATTTTAGTAAATAGTGTTTTACTGCGCATGCGCGAAACATAGTGCAATTTTTCTTTCACAACTTTAAAGCCAGGTATACAAGGCCACTTATATAAAAAAAATTCAGTACAATATCATTAGTATTCAGAAAGATATCGGCATTACAACGAGCAGAATTTTAGCTACTGTCGAAGAGAAGCTAAAAGATGAGGGGCATGTACTTTTGGGCATGTAGTGTACATGTTGGTTGTCCAGTTTGAAAAAAGTAAGAACTACTGATAATGTGTCCTAGCTATTGAGCACAAATTCAGATATCTCCTTGATTTCTGTACATTTAAACAATGTATTTATTTTTTAATAAGTGCATTATTTCCTTAGACTACCATTTAATGTCTCTTGTTTTCAGTTTTCTAGCAAATGATGATGATGATTCCAGCCCTGTCTTGCTATAGAAGTCATTTTTAAACCACATTACTCTCTCAGAAGTTTACGATATATTATAATGATATATCGTTGCTGTTATTTCAAACTGTTGAATGTTGAAAGCCACACACTGCAAAACAAGCGAAAGTTTGGAGTAACAGATGGAATCACAAGCGGCGTATGAAGTTTGATGATAACATGCAACAATCACATGTCACAAGCACTACTTTGAGAGCTGATGTAGCTGACCGATACAAGCGCTTTTCTCAAAGTTTTGGAAAATTTTAATTACGTCATTTTGATATAACAGTGGCTGTATATCCTATATTAATAATGTGTAGTAAGACATCCTCATATTTCAGTTCATAAATTCTGAAAAAAGCATTCTAACATGGCACTATAAGTATGTATGACTTATTCTTAACCATTTATAGACCGAATTCCGATGCATTATTTTTTTGCAGTTTCACCTTCTAATGTTTTAGTTTAGAGATACCAATCATTAAAATATGACTAAAAATTTTATACATGTTTTGTTAACGTTCCCAATTGGGAACATTTGCCATTTTTGATTAAGTTTATTACACTAGACATACCAATGGATAACAGTGATGATCAGACTGAATATTAAGGCAAAGTATTTTAAAAATTATTTTTATAACCAAGATTAGATAAACTTAACAAAAATTAAAATTAAATAAAAAGAAAGAAAAAAAGTATAGAAAATAAACAGCAGATTTTGACAAAAACGATGACAATACATCTTTAAGCGTACAAAAGCAACAGCCTCAAGTGATTGCATCAACAGAAGTTTGAAACGATAATATTTAAAACACATAAAAATGAATTTCGAAAGTAAAAAATGTTCAAAAAGGAAGAAATGAATAAGGAATCGAATGGTAAACTTTATCGAAGACCACTCACCATGAAGATTCCAAAATTAGACAAGATTTTCTGTCAAGGGTAAGATTATGAATCAAAAGTATACCCTTTGTGGCCTCAATCCTGTCCAATATCAAGATGAGGATCATTTTGACAAATCAAAATGCAAAATCCTTAAAGAATAATCAAAAGGTACTAGAGAGTTTGTTAACCCTAACACTCTCTGCCGAAATTTTAGATGTAATCCAGGCGACGCCAAATATACAGGAAGCAACAAAAAATTAAAAGCTAGCACCTAGCTCCATCTATGGAGAAAAATTCTAACTAATTAATCAGAATAAAAATAATATTTAAACAGTTATAGCAAATTCAATTAGAAAAAACCATTAATATATTAATTAGAAATATTTTTATACTCCTTTTTAAAAACTATGAATATTAATGAAAGAATTTGGGAATCCGTTGTCTTTAAGAATATTTTTTAAATTATCTAAAGCTTTAACTAAATTTGAATGGTTGTTACATATGCTATTTATTCTATTAATTTGAGAAAAAATGGAATTCCTAAAAATTTTATAATGAAGATTTGTATGAAAATTACAAAGTATTATAGCCTTAAAATTAAACTCTTTTCTTTTATCAAATAAGCCGACAGATACACCTGAATTTAATATTTCAATTTCCATATCTAAAAAATTGCATTTGTTAATTTCTGTATTGGCTTTGTTTAATTTAAGCTCTTCTCGATGGCAGTTATAAATGGAATTAAAATTAAATTAGAAGAGCTTAAATTGAGGCCACAAAGGGTATACTTTTGATTTATAATCTTACCCTTGACAGAAAATCTTGTCTAATTTTGGAATCTTTATGGTGAGTAGTCTTCGATAAAGTTTACCATTCGATTCCTTATTCATTTCTTCCTTTTTGAACATTTTTTATTTTCGAAATTCATTTTTATGTGTTTTAAATATTATCGTTTCAAACTTCTGTTGATGCAATCACTTGAGACTGTTGCTTTTGTACGCTTAAAGATGTATTGTCATCGTTTTTGTCTAAATCTGCTGTTTATTTTCTATACTTTTTTCTTTCTTTTTATTTAATTTTAATTTTTGTTTAATTTATCTAATTTTGTTTCTGTATTATATTATAAATAGCTGCATTTGCGCCTTTATATATAATACTATGAATTTTTATTAATGTTTTATTAATTAATTTAATCAATTTATAAATTTGTCAATTTTATAACCAAGCATAGATATGAATTCAATTGAAAATTTCTCAATTTATATGAATAAAAAATATATTTTGTACAAAGAAGTGCGAAATTTGAAAATTTATAACTGCATTTTATGGCACTGTGGGAAAAAGTTCAAATAAAATCCCCTTTTTTGCACTTTTGGATTGCTTTTTTTAAATTTGGGAGGAATTTTCATACTACTCGTAAATTAAAATGCAAAAAAAAACATCTTTAAGAATTTCTGTACATTGCCCATTTTATATTTGATCAAGCTTACTTTGAATTATAATTAACAATTTTTTCAAAGCAATCTGAACGATATTTTATTTTTGAATGAATTTTCAATTTGATGTTCCAGATTAAGAACATTAACCTGTAAATGGTTAAAAATCATGCCCATGGCTCATGAAGAATTGAAATTTCTCTTTAGAATGCACATAAAAAAAATCAAAGTAACATATTTTTAATAGTGGAAATATTGCGCCTAAAGCTTTTTTTAAGACTTCTAACATTCAAATAATTTCAAACATTCAGACTCATTATAAAACATAATCTAGATTAATATAGGGAGTGCAATCAGTTTTGTTTTCATGATAAAAATTAAACGAATGGTATGCTTTGTGTTACAGTTTTGAATATTTCTGTTGTTCAAATTTCATTATAGAAGCAATTCATTCTTCTAACTAAATAGAAATTTCTCAATTCAAAACAAAAATATTCCGTTTCATTTTATTTATTTTTTCGGAGCATAAAAAAAATGTTTTCTCTTTTCAACTGTATTTTATTTTATTTTTATATCTTCGTTTTAATTTTTGTTATTATCATAATGCAATATGTATTAATATCATAATGCAATTTTATCGAATGAACGCAATCGAAATTCGATAACTGAAGAAGAAACTAAAGATTTAATTTGTCGTCCTTCAGGCGTCAATTAACTTTATACATCACACATTATTTATAAGTT